>OMKK01054510.1:0-16204 GCA_900302305.1 Polymixia japonica
AACAAAGAACGTTATCTCAGCTGTTAGATCTCCACATTCCTAGAGTATGTGGTTGGGGGTTTAAGTGTTTTAGTGCCCTTTTGTTTGGAAGATAAGAAAGATGGGGGTAGCTGAGTGCCCTAAAGGACTGACCATCTGACTGACTACCTGGAGTCGTAGAAAGTGTTATGTGATCCCTGAACCCTAGTTGAACTAAAAGGTCTCAGGCCTTCCTGACCACATGACACCTAAGGGTTAACCAATCAAAGAAATCCTAGGGTTTACTATAAAGCCTGTATACTATCATGTGTTCTTTCTCTTTTCCTTCTGAGATGAGCTTGTACATGCATGTGCAAATAAAGGGTTGATACTTTGAAACAACAGCTATTTTGTTTAAATTCATTTGAAGGTAAGATTTTAAAATTCCACTTCAAGTCCAAATAACTCGCTAGATTTGTCGCTAGTCGCTTCTTAAAGTGGCAATCTCGAAGATCCCAGAAGAATTTAATTTAAATAAATGTCTGTTAAGGCTAAATTGATGTATCAACTTTTAATACTTTTTGAGACCCCGCGGACACCCTGATAATGTATTGGCTATATGGTCTACATAAGACCTATCAGGAAAATAGAGGATAGAGGCCAATGGATTTTGATACATTTTTGATGACAAATAGTCAATATCATTTTATGGACAGACACAGATGAGATAATTTGCATATTTCATTTCAACTTTAAGCTGCCGGTGTGTTTGTGTATGGGGTTGGGACATACAATTAAATGGTGTCACAAAAATCACAAGGGTCATGTCATTGTCTTGATTAGGGCAGTTCTACTTACATCTTTCTGTAGTTGTTGGATTTCCAGTTCCAACTTTCTCATTTTTGACATGACAAACATGTTAGAACAAAGATTTTGGTCAAGAATATGATATATGATATCCTTTTATGTAGGTCAATAGGTGAGATGAATTGTGATTTAATTAGGTCTTATCAAAACATTTTATTACTTACACTTAGTTGCTATGTACGCATTCAACCTATCAGCAATTTGCTAGGATCTTGCTAGGCTTTCCCTCTCAATTTGTTTATGGCAGCCGTATTTTGTCATTATTATGTTTTAAATGTTCATATATATCCAGTAATAAGTGCTGCTCGGTGGCCGTGGACAATCCCCACTCCCTCAGTCCTTTTTTTTTTACCATGTAATGGATAGGTAATTCAATTTTAATATAAAATAATATTTATATGGTCTCAGTTAATTGTTTGATTAAGTAAAGAAATTACATACATGACCTTTAATGCTGGAAGATTAAGAAAAGATTCCAACACTTACCTTTTCCCAAATTTAACAACACTGCCAGTGAGCATTTGAGTGAAAAACTCCAGGGCCTCTCTGCCATGAATATCTGAGGAGAAATGCTGGAAGGACGAGTAGCAGGAAGACACTGATGTGTGCTATAGATAGAAAGGTACAACCTACATCCACATCTAAAATAATTATATCTAAGGTTGGCTGGACATTCTTTCACCTGCTCCACCAATATGGCGTCATGGACTTTGCCCTCTTTCTGTAGTGACATCACAAATCCTTTCATATTGGTGGATCCCATAGTATCCTCCATGAAACCTGCCTATATTAGGAAACATTAAAACCTCTTCAAAATTCAGGACTGTGTGCAAGTGTGTGTTTATGTATATGTACGTGTGTACCTGTCTAACAAAGGTCTTCTTGAGGCCCTCATGGGCTTCAGCCCAGATCTTGGCATAGCAGCGTATGGCAAAGACATCTTCCTGGACAGGTGACAGTGCCTGACTAATCACCTTGATGAGTTTGTCGTGGGGCAAACTCTCATAGGCCCCACTCACATCCACCTGTAATACAGAAGTAATGGGACAGATAATGAATAAGTAAATCATGAAAAAATAGAAAAATAAAAGTATGGAAAAACATAAAATATCCTCAAATAACCCTCTCTCTCTCTCTGTCCCTGCCGCCAATCACCCTCCTCCCCCAACTAGACAACGTGCAATAGTGCCATAGTTTACTTTACTCTGGGCTCTTATTTTACAATGTGCAATCTTAATGAGGTGCAATAGTGCTCGCTTTGACTTTTTATTGTTTGTCCATTATCGTCTGTCAATTGTACTGTACTGTCTGTTGACTATGACTATGTGAGCTACTGGATACCTGAATTTCCTCAAGGGGATGAATAAAGTATCTATCATAATTTCCTTAGTTAAATGTATAATGCTTTTTGCTAGAATTAGAATAATCACTCAGATACATGATTACTATTCTACGATGTACAATTTGCATTTAGTCTCTGGCGGGGAGATAAGGTGGGGATGAAACCTGACCTTAACAAAGTAAAGGGGCTGCTGCTTCTCCTTCTGAGCAGGAGCCAGAGAGCGCAGGACCTTGTGGATGTCAGTCATCCCCCACACTGTGGAGCCCAGGAGAGATGGTGTGGAGTGCACACATGCACGCAGCACGTCCAGCAGGTCCCGGACACGGCCTTGGTAGACCTGCAGGCGAAAATAGTTACAAACCTCACACTGAAAAGCCAGTCAGCAAAGCATGCAATGAGAGTATGTAATATACTTACAAACAATAAGATGCCATGCCACTGTAAAAAAAAAAAAAAATTACCCTAGTTTTGGCATCTGCTCCTATGAGTCGCGTGATAGGCCTCATCCCATCAGCCTTGGGGATGAAGCGAAGGCAGCAGGTGACAGTTCCTTTGGGGAGGGATGCCACCTGAGCTGGGGTCAACTCCTCCATCTGGCCCTTGGAGAGGTGACCTCTAAATCACAACAGTTTGACAATTAGAAGTAGCTTTCATTAGTGATGGTGCACACCATTACTGTATGATGCCTTTGTGTGCGCCTTTGCATGTATGCGTACCTGAAAGCCAGCTCCTGCAGCTTGGCCCAGATTTCCTGTCTGTAGAACCTCAGAGCATTCTTCTGCCCCATGCTCTCTGTGACATAGAAACAGGCTCTGACCAGGCCTAGAACATAACCATCCAGCAGCCAAGCCAGGAACTGACTGAGCACCCGCGTCCGATAGGAGAGTTCACTGGGTGGGGAACGACCTGCGGATAGGGTGGTTAAGCCGACTATGTAGAAGTAATAGGGAAGACAAGGTCCGACTCTAAATAGCCCTAAAACGTTTAGCATCAGTGATAACCCCACCTGTCTTGCTGATCTTCAACCAATCACAGTCGTTAACCTTCATCTTCCACATCAGTTCAGCCAACGAGAACCTCTCAAACTTGCCACTGCGCAGGAAGCCCCTAACCCTGACCAGGAAGTTGACTCGGTTGTGGTCAGACCCCCACAGATCTTGTGGAACCACCATGAAGAGGCACTTCCTGATGAACAGGTAGACCCACTGAGGTGCACAGTGTTGGGGCAGGAGAGAGCTCAAGTCCCCCTGTCCCCCTCCATCTCCCCCCTCCACCACTGGGCACATGTTTTGCAGTATTCTGTTATAGGGACATCTCCTGTGTTGACGTAACAACTGCCTAAACAGAGGGACCATGTTGAAGAATCGCCGAGGGAGTTTCTTTGGCTTCCTCTCCAGCCCGTTGAGATAGGCCCCTCCCTCGAAGAAGACTATTCTTACTAAGTCCTGCCCCTGCAGTCTCCTAGGCCCCTCAGATCCACCCTTCTTCTTCCGGTTGAGAAGGAAGCCACGCATACCCCTCCCACCATACATCATTCCCAGGGTGCGGATAAAGCATTGGGTAGGGGGTAGAGGGGGGAAAAGCCCTGATCTCCAACTGGGACCTCCCTTTAAAGGAGGCGTTGTTGTTGGGATCTCAACAGGTTGTTTGGACTCAGCACTGCTACATTCCAGTGGCTTCAAGGATACTGCAATTTCCACTGATCTGGGCTGCTCATCATCTCCTGTTCCACTGCAAACCTGTTGGGTTCCATGCATTGGCCCATCCTCCTCTACTCGTGTCCTCTTACCTGAATAAGTCATACCCACATCTTCCTCTGGACCCCTTTTTTTCTTCCTTTCACCCTTTTCCCTACTGTTCCTCCTCCTCCTCTTGCAACTAACAGAATTCCCAACTCTTTTTCTTTTCCAGGTCACAGACGCCTGGTGTCTTCCATACTGACCACCAGGGTTTGTCTGGGATCTGGTCTGGAGAGAGAAACCAGAGGAGCCAGTAGTCATCGAGACCCTGTCATAGACAGGAACTCCGCACACCTGGAACACACATGAAAGAGGGACTGCCACAAACACGGCACAGCTCTCCAGCAGGTACCTTGTAATGTCTGTTCCAAGACGCATTGTGATTTTCTTCCATAGGTCACTGCCATGGATGTAGGCAGCGCTTTGAGTGACATCCCCTTGGAACTTGAACTGGTCTGCATCCCGCTCCTCTTGGGCCAGAGAGAGGAAACCATAGCCATGTGCCAGGACATTTCTCTTTCTTTTTCGTTTGAGGTTGTTCAGAACATAGGCCAATAGCTCAGGAAGAGTGCAGATCTATAGGAAGCATAAACCCAAGAGTTAAACCCTCACCTATGTTGTTGAGTTAACCAGTCTGACCTGAGTAGAATTGTGATTGTGTAACGTATTAATGGACATCGAAATAAACAGGCGAACATTTTTTAACATTGCATGAATTGCATGCGGGCGATTTTTTATTAAATGTAGTTACCTGGTTGCAGCTTGGCACTTGTTGTAATATTTTGTCAGTGCAAACAAAAACGCCACGGACGAAAGATTTGAAGCGGTTTGTGTCGGGTTGTTCTATGAGAACTGGTTTCTGTCCTTCTCTGAACACGATACTTTCGGTAAACTCCTCTAGTGTCTGTACATGTGGATATAGTGAACGGAGAATGTCTAGTACTCTGGACATATTAGCGCTAGACATTTCGACACACGAAGTCTGTTGTGTCACTTCTTGACTGCAAGCAGACTGCAGCGTGTTGTAAAGGCGATGTGAGAGACTCCACTTCCGGTTACTCCCGTCTTCTCTCAGGACTAGTAGACCGCTTATCTGTTTACTTGGAGTCAGTGGGAGTGTCTCACATTCGGTGCAATATCCTTTTTTCTGCAAGGGTCTTATTTGATTTAGCCAAACAGCGTAATATCTAAGGTAGTAGCAAGCTATCGATAGTGGTAGGAGACCTAGACACGCGTTTAACAATATTTATTTTAGCAGTTGATCCTTTTACGCGCATGCGTAGTACGATGTCAATAACTTCCACGAGGCTCTTACATAAATTAACTGCTGTGTGTATTATCTATAGCTGCTCTGCTAAATGACTATTAATTAAAAACAACAACGTGAATATTCATGAACATTTTCATTTTAGACAGTTGTATGTATGTGCGAGATGATTTTCCGACCTACGCTCCACCATTTTTGGTTCCGCCTTAGTGGACAAGGGTTTCCGAATAGGCAGACTGGCATGTGAGCCATCTTGATAATTAAACGTTAATATCTTTGATGCCCTCTCGCTTGTACCAAGCGCGCGAATGCACCCATGTCTCTCAGACGGCTCGTGGCTAGCTAGTGGTTAGCTAGTGTTTGGCTAGTGTTTCTAACACAGGGTTGGCACACGGCTGGGGGGCTTGAGACAAAGCTGCCTGGCTTGACGTCTCCACCTAACATCCCTAAGTGGACTATTATCCACTGAAGTTAGCTAAAATGGCAGACAAAGAAGGTACCATTAACGCAATTAAATCTTAGTTGTTGATAACGACGATTAACACCATTGATGTGATGTAGCTAACCGGTTAGCTGACCTAGCTAATTGTAACCGTGGCTCGCAAGCTAATTATTAATTGGCTTAATTGTGTATGGAAACACAAACTGGGCTCATTCATTGTGTGCATAGTATTGTTTGGTCCCTGTTCCCATCTAGGGTAACGTTTGCTGGTTTGCAGTTAACGTTTACTTACCTATGCTTGAATGTCTAACACTAACATAGCGCTAGCTAATGTAAGTCAGGTTGTACCTAACAAATACACATGCTCTCTAATGTAACGTTAACCTAATTTACCAGATATCTGATGCTACCCAAGCCATTATATTTCCAAACCTTGCTAGCAATGCTCTAACATTTGCCAGGTCAATCAGTTCAAGTAAAGTTACTAGTTTCGGTCAGGGGCTAGGCATTGCAGCAGGCAGGCAACTACTTATTGTTATTTACTGTGCGTTCTTGGCCAACCTTGTTTTGGCCTTCAGAGGGATGCATTTATATTTTATTTGTCGTTTTCCCTTTTTGACACACATGCTGTCCACGAACACCAATGTTGTCTGTTTCCATAAAATAGCATGTTTCGTGTCTTAAGTGTATGTTGATCAAAAGCAGCAAATATTAAACATTCACTTTTTAGTTTTGCATTGTGTATTCCATCACAGATTGTGAGAACGCTCTCTCCCTCCCACTTTCTCAGCAGGTGCATTTGATGATGCAGTGGAGGAGAGGGTGATTAATGAGGAGTATAAGATCTGGAAGAAGAATACTCCCTTTCTCTATGACCTGGTTATGACCCACGCTCTAGAATGGCCTAGCCTCACAGCTCAGTGGCTGCCTGATGTCTCCAGGTACTCACATTTAGATGTAGGGCTTAGAATATTTCACACTTATAAATGCTCTCACCTGTCAGAATGAGAATGTTAGACTTATGTTAGTGCTTTGTTCCTTCTCAGACCGGAGGGGAAAGATTTCAGTGTGCACCGGCTGGTGTTGGGCACACACACCTCTGACGAGCAGAATCACCTGGTGATTGCCAGTGTCCAGTTGCCTAATGATGACGCCCAGTTCGACGCCTCACATTACGACAGTGAAAAAGGAGGTAAGTAATACTAATACTCTAAAGCTACATACATGGAAATGTCTGTGTTCAGGCAGGCCAACTTCTGGACCATGCTCTCAAAGATGGTGGCTTTCTGTTTTGATGTCATCAGCTGTCTCATAGTGAAAAGTGTCCAGACAAATCAAGTTGCTGAAATGATATGGAAAGGAATGTCTTGCCCCATATTCCCTCGGGGTAAACAAATCCTCTTTTATTTCCCCTTCAGAGTTTGGAGGCTTTGGCTCAGTGAGTGGTAAGATCGAGATAGAGATCAAGATCAACCACGAAGGAGAGGTGAACCGTGCCCGCTACATGCCCCAAAACCCCTGCATCATCGCCACCAAGACCCCCACCTCAGACGTGCTGGTCTTTGACTACACCAAACACCCCTCTAAACCTGGTATGTACATCATACACATGGCATATTGTCAAATACATGTTTAAAAGTAGAGTATGTTGATTAAACTGAAAATCTTTTTGTCACCGATATGAACAACTCCTCCTCGCTATTGTGTATTTGCTTTTATTTATCCTCTAAGCATATAAGTAGATAATGGAGATAATGAGTTTTGTTCCTGTTATCCAGAGTTGTCTGGAGAGTGTCGTCCTGACCTGCGGCTCAGAGGCCATCAGAAGGAGGGATACGGACTCTCCTGGAATCCCAATCTCTCCGGCTGCCTGCTCAGTGCCTCCGATGACCATGTAAGACACACAAATACCAGATTCACACTTCACACCTCATTGTTTAGAAATGTTTTCACTTAACCCCCCCAACCACCACCACCTTCTTTTTATATTGATGGTACTTTTCTTTCTTCCATCTGTAGACAATCTGTTTGTGGGACATCAGCGCGGTGCCTAAAGAGGGGAAGGTAGTGGACGCCAAGACCATCTTCACCGGTCACACAGCCGTGGTGGAAGACGTTTCCTGGCACCTTCTCCACGAGTCCCTCTTCGGCTCTGTAGCCGATGACCAGAAACTCATGATGTAAGAAAATGTTAAATACTGTATGTCGCAGTGAAATTATATTCAGATATATGTACAAATGATTGACCGTGATCTCACCTTTCTCTCCTCGCTTCCTCTCAGCTGGGACACTCGTTCTAACAACACCTCCAAGCCCAGCCATGCAGTGGACGCCCACACAGCAGAGGTCAACTGTCTGTCCTTCAACCCATACAGCGAGTTCATCCTTGCCACTGGCTCAGCAGATAAGGTAATGCAACACTCACATGTTAATGGGCCTTCATTCCCTTTCAGTTACAGAATTGGGAAGAATTGTTTCTATCTTGTCTAACGTTTATCTAATAAATACCCAACGATGCTGTTGGTGCTGCTTCATTGCACAGATGAAAAACATCAGAATTGTCTTTCCAGACTGTGGCCCTTTGGGACCTGAGGAACCTGAAACTTAAGCTGCACTCCTTTGAGTCACACAAAGACGAGATCTTCCAGGTAAGAGATTTCTCACACTGGACTTTTTCTTTTTTTTTCTTTTTTTTTTAAACAATGATGACATGTTTGTTATAGCACTATCAATGGCAAAATGTTTTCTGCAGGTCACATCTGTACTTTTTTGAGTAGCATCTAATTAAAGGAAGTGAAGTTTGTACTTTGAAAATTTAAGTACAAGTCTTTGCACTCTAGCTGCAAAGTTTTACACCATTCCCACAATCCTCTTCCCTTGTTCAGATGAAATTCACATTACATCGCAACACAAGATGTAATGTTATAAGAAATGTTTTGTAATGGCTCAGCTACTAACATTAACTAGCAAGCCAAGTAACCTAACATGACTGTATTTTACATAAAAGAGATTAAGACGGCTGGATAAACTGCTAAATAGGTCTATACGTCGTCTCCAAGAATGGAACTGTACGAAGTGTATTCTAGTGTGGTGAAGAACCACGTCCTACAGATCCAGATCCAGAAAAAAATATAACTTAGAAAGTTTAAAATGGAGGCAATCCCATGTATTAGCACTGCCCACGCTCAATCAACATGCATAAACATGGTAATTAAATGGCAATTACAATATTCTGCAAAAAAATAAGTGATATATTATATTTTTCAGTGGTGTATTGTTGTACAGTCTGTCAAATAGTATCTTGCCCTGTTACTATTCACATGGATCTGATTTGAGCTCTCTGATGGGCTGTTCCAGGTCCAGTGGTCACCCCATAATGAGACCATCCTGGCATCCAGTGGAACCGACCGACGCCTCAATGTCTGGGACCTCAGGTAAACAACTAGACATCTTATTAGTAGTAGTCATTAGTAGTAGTGTAATATTGGTAAACTAGGTTTAAATTATCCGTTTGTGTTTTGTAGTAAAATTGGAGAGGAGCAGTCACCAGAAGATGCAGAGGATGGCCCCCCTGAGCTACTTGTGAGTCCTATTGTTGCCTGCTGAACTTTTGGACCTTGTTGAGTGGATACGCAATTAGCAATCATCATTTCTACAAATAAGAAGATTGAATGATATGTTTGAGATTATGTACCGGTATTACTGTAACATGTCTTTGTCATTACGATGTGTGACAATGATGGCTTTCTTCCTCTCTACCAGTTCATCCATGGAGGTCACACAGCCAAGATCTCTGACTTCTCTTGGAACCCCAACGAACCCTGGGTAATCTGCTCGGTGTCTGAAGACAACATCATGCAAGTCTGGCAAATGGTGAGCCAAATAAAACCTCAAGCGGGCATGTTAGGTAGGGGCAGGCAGTGAAGCCATTGCCTCCCTGATGTGATGTAAAATATCTTAAGAAGAAGGGGTGGGGGGTGTTTATGTTGAGCAATGCTGACAGTACATGGGTGAATGTCTCACACACTGATTGTTCTTGTAGGCTGAGAACATCTACAATGATGAGGATCCAGAAGGCGCTGCTGACCCTGAGCCTACACCGTAACACCTCCATCCCTTCTCGTCCTCACCTTCTGACTCCAATACCTCTCACCCTACAAGGTCATTGCACACTGCTAAGGGGGCCATCTCAATAGTATCACTCGACTACCTCTTCCCAACCGCTATTTAATACTGGCGGGGCAGTTTTTCAAGTCTGTCTTTCAGTCTCAAATCAACTTATGCGATGGAATGCAGGAGAGAGGACATATTCATGTTCAGCCCCAGTCCCCTTTGGAATACTGAAAAAAAATCACTCTTGTAGATTATAAAAAGGAATTTATTGCCGGGTCTGATTTTGTACTGCATTATAAAAGGTGTATTTTTCTAACCAAATTGGCTTTCTCGCACATGCTATATTGAAATGCTCTTACCTACGCTTGATGAATATAAATTCCTTTTCTAGATTCTAAGGTAGTGATTGCACTGGCAACCTAAAGCAGAAGCACTAAAACACAGTTATTTACTGTTTCCAGGACTACAGAGTGTACCAAATCTCCCTTTACAAGTGTAGGGAGCATTGCAGTGCATAAAGCTCTTGTTTGAAGGTAAGTGTAGTCTTAAGTTTAACACAAGCATTTCTATGGTAACATGACAACAGTTACAAAGTAGTCTGCTTGCTAGCTTGTGGTTCAGAATCATGTGCCTCAGCCTGATCTCCACCCAATTATTCTTTACTCTGAAGTTCACGCCAGCCTCCTCTGCAATTTTGTAAAAAACGACTTATAATGATCGGTTAAAAGTTTCCAAGTGAAATCCAAATTTGACTAAACCTGTATTTTGAAGAGTCTCTTATTTTTTACCACCTCCCGTCATCTTAGGTAGTGAAATGTCTTTGTCTGCTAAATGTTGATGTTGTGATGTATCTTATTTGTAGTTGAACTTTTTCTATGTCCAATATTTTGCAATTGTACAGTGAGTGCATTCTTAATAAAATGTTTTTCCATCAATCTTTGGGTGCACAGTCATCAATATTTCTCTATATGCACGCATATGTGCCTACTGTACTAATCGGTTTTAAGTGTATAAACTCTTAACAATACATTTGAGCTTTAAGAAGTTGCACCGTGGTTTTAATCTGACTTTTGTTATGTTGAGTCTGGCGTGACGTCTTCCTCCTTTTCTGTCCCCTGAAGTCACTCTCACTCTATTACTCTGTCCCACTGTTTAGAATACCAGCCACATTGCCCTTATAAGTACACCAACCTTTCTGATCTCTTACTCACAGTTGGTAACTCATCAGCAACACTCAGGTTACAATGAAAGCTTAAAACCTTTTATTCATAACAAAACCCTTTCTACAAGCACCAATCTGGTTCATCTTTACCGACCCTTCGAGAAGCCTGTGTTCCGGGATCTTTTTGATAAGTCACAAGATTCTTTGGAAAACACCTTGATGTCTTTGAAAGGTTAGTTCACTAAACCAGTAGAACTGACTACATTACTGATAAAAGACAGTCTTGTTCCTACAATGCTACAGAAATCCATTTGATTTATGTCATGAAAAGCATGCAGTCATGTTTTCTCCTCGTGGTCACAGGTATGGTCCTCAATGACAGCCCTGTAAGAAG
The DNA here is from genome assembly GCA_900302305.1 of Polymixia japonica. NCBI lineage: Eukaryota > Metazoa > Chordata > Actinopteri > Polymixiiformes > Polymixiidae > Polymixia > Polymixia japonica. The sequence goes on from OMKK01054510.1 coordinate 11,285, forward strand.
AATGTTTCAATTAAGGCTATAGTGTATGAGTACAAAAACACTGTTTGGAGTTATCTGCTGAAGAATGGACTTCATTCTGAATGTTACAGTCAGAGTGTCTTACCGGTAAAGTAGGAGTTGTTTGGTGAGACTGTCTTTCAGCTCCTCCATCTCTTTGGTTTTTCTCTTCTGAATTTTCAGCGTTATGTTCAGCTCTCTGCTGCTCTCCTCAAGACTGTACACTGTCTCCTGAAAGGGTTTAGAACACATCAGGGAACTGATAAACTGATGGACAATCAAAACAACTTTTTTTATTCCATGTCCTGTCTACCTGTCCTGCTCTACTTTTATACCCCCTAGCTGTTACTCTCTAAGTTTGCCATCTTCCCTTGTTTTGATCCATCAACCACTGCTACCACCTTCCTTACCTTATATTGCTCCACATCCTCTCTCCTCTGTATGTGCTGTAGTTTAAGTCTCTCCTCCAGACAGGCTCTCTGGAGCTCCAGCCTATGGCTCTCTGCCCTCAGTGGCCCCAACTGGGCCTTCAGCTCCTGCACCTGCTCTCTAGCTTTTACCAGGGTACCGGCTGTTGCCTCCCTCCTCTTCAGCAAGGCTAGTAGCATGGGCTCATACCTGGACATGGAGACCATTGACAGCTCAGAGGTGTTTCTAGACAATTTTGAAGTATCAAAATCAAGACCATAACTCTCAATTCTTTCAGTGTTTGTTGTGGGGTTCTAATCCATGTCTGACAATAACCTATATAGACCTGACTCGTTAAGGTAATAGGATACTCTCATTACAGTGATTACAGCACCTGTCCTCCAGTGCCTTCAGCCCGCCCTGCAGATACTGCTGGATATCCCCACAGGAGTGTCTCCTGCACTGGGTCAGCTCCTCTTGGGTGCTGGATGTCTGGCTGGAGGCATGGGTGTGAAGTTGGGCCTGGAGGCTGGAGAGCAGCTGTTGCTGGGCTGAGCGGAGTTGGGACCCCTCCTCTGTCAGCTGGAGAACCAGGGACTGCAACTTCTCCTGGAGCATGGGAAGAAGGAGACAGGTGAACGGTGGGTGTCTGGAAATGCGGCGTGCTTGGAAATGTGATGCTATGTAGGTGATGTATTCTAAGCAAACTTATAAGCTGCATTTAAGTCGAGTAAGTAAGCACTACATGGGGTCTAGAAGGGCTCTTTAAAGTTGTAGAAAAATCTGCATCGTTCCCTCACCTCTTCTCTCTTGAACTGTTCCACTTCACGTTGCTGGGCGGCCAGCGCGGCCTGGCTGTGAGCGCAGTCCCTCGCCATGGCGAACAGCCTCCTCCTCAGCCTCCTGGTCTCATCCTGCAGCCCCTGCCTCTCCAGGTTCACCTTCCACATCCTCCTCTCCTCCTCCGCCCTCTGTTCCCTCAGGGTCTGCGCCTCCCTCTGCCACTCCTCCCTCCTCCACTCTTCCTCCCTCTTCAGGGCCTCCATCAGCTCGGTCACTTTCCTCTCGCGCCTCGCCTCCCCCTCCCCTCTCTCTTTCTCCTCCCTGTTCCCCACTGCCTCACCCCTCTCGTCCTCCTGGCCCCTCAGCTCTAGCACCTCCTCCAGCAGTTCCTCCTTCCTGTCTTCCAGGCGTTGTACGTGCTCTATACACTCCTCCAGCTGCGACCCCAGTGCCCCTAGTTCATCCATGCAAGATCGCAGATCAGTCACTTGCATCTGTAGCTCTGGTCTTCCTTTAGCAGGCAATTCAGTGTCTCCCATATCCATCCCAGATATGTCTCCTCTTGTGTGTGTCCCTTCACCAGCAGACATATTTGTCTGTGTCCCTTCACAGTTTCGAGATTCATCTAGTGATTTCTTTGTGGGCATTGATGGCTCTGAAAGCCTTAGTTGAGGTTCAACAGCCCCTAGATCTACTTTGAAATCTACACGAGTCCCAGTTTCACTACCTGACTTTTCCAGTCTTTCCACCGAGATGCCATCCATATACTCACGGCCGACCCAGGTCTTGTGTTGAGTCGCCTGTGTAGCCAAGCCCATCGCTCCATCTTGGCTCTCCATGGATCCTTGCTCTGTGGCGGAGTCTGCAGCTTGGCCAGCCCAGGATTGGTTGGGTGGCACTGGCTGGGTCTCCAACCTCGCTGACCTCCCTCGTTCCATAGGCCCCAGCGTTGTGGCCCTATAAAGACCACGATTTTGACTGACTTGCACATATTCTTGGTTTGTATCCGTAGCCCAATCTTGTGTGTCAAAGTCCATGCCAACCTCCTCCATACAGCTCTCTAGCATGGCCAGCATCCCCAGCAACTGGCTCTGGTACTCTGTCATGGTGCCACTCAACTCTGTGCCTGCTGAGGTGAGAGACATTTCCCTTTGGGAAAGAGCGCCTGTGTTATCTTCATACCTGCCCATGTTGGAACCCATGTCCTGCTGCTGGGCCTGTGCCAGGTGGTCCTCTGTTCCAGTCCCGTCCATTCGTGTGTCAATGTAGGTAGTAGACATGTACGGTTGGGGAGTTGTACTTGTTGCTCTATATCTGTCCACCTTAACATCCTCCTTCAGTTGGACTTGAGCTGGTCCACTCAGGTGTGTGTCAGCATAACTAGGTGAGAAGTGGGTGCTGAAGGGAACGCCAGTAAGCCCCTCGCAGCTCTTCAGTAAGTCATCCATCTCTCTTAAGTATGGCTGAATTTGAGCTGAGTGATGCAGGTGTGTTCCCAGGAAGGGGATTCCAGATTGTCTTGTGTTACACTCTACTCTTTCTTCCATCTGGGATATCTGCTGCTCTTCATCCTCTTCCTGGATAAGAAGAGGTTCAAACTCTGTTGATACGTTGTCCCCGTGGTCCTCCATTGGTTTACCCTTATTCATAGAGTCGAGTATCCCATCGAGATAACAATCTCCTTTATAACATAGGACCTGTCCCTCGACAAAAACAGATAATCGTGTTAGACAGCCTACCCTGTCTACATTAAACACACATGATATCTGGCCTAATTACATGTTATCGTAGGCCTGGCATGGCCCATGAGGACATGTCAGTGGGGAGTTGATATTTTGGCTGGATCTCTCTGTGAGCTATGTGGATGTCATTAGCACATGGGGGCATGGAGAGAGGGGTGGAGGGGCAGCACACCAGGGGAAATGTTACTCATTGACAGCTGTTCAAGCCTAAGGTCTTCACGGAGACCAACTGACAGCTGGGCTGTCGTCATACACGCATACACACACACACACACACACACTCTCTCTCTCTCTCTCTCTCTCTATGGCATTCACACAAGCACTGTAACACCACTTATATAAACACGCATGAACGCCTTGCCTCTAAAACTCTGACAAGTGGCATGACATGGATTACATTACTGTGCACATTATCATAACATGTCATTGTACCAACGAACGGGCGTTCATATTCCCTCCCTGGTGAATAATGTAGCTGCAATTTCACCCCTTGATGCGCTTGCCAAGATTGGCTGTAGGTTCTCACAGTAAATTGATCAAATTGACCCAATAGTGTCATCACATACTGTAGCAATTAGTAACGGAGAAAGGGCAGAGAGGACAACTGTGACATTCACATTACTGTTAATGTTTGATGCTCCCGCTTCCTGGCTAAAACCTTCTTCACTGAAATTTGACATGCAACTAAATCTATCTATTTATTTCTATTTCTATTTATTTATATCTATTTTGAACTGGTTTAGAACACATGGAAAATGTGTTTATTCTTTACAAGTTATGAGCCTCTGACTTCTTGCTTTTTTGGTTCTGTGTCTTTCTTCTTTCTCATAGGTATTACCAATGAGGGATTGAAGAGCTGGCATGCCATGCATGGCAAAGGGACCCTTGGGAGGGCATGGCAGAGACACCAGCTGTCTTTGCTGGAAGGCTGGCCTGGGTACAAGCAAATACCTCAGGACCCTTCGCCATCCAAAAAGTACAGTGGCCTATATTTGACGAGTACTACATAAAAACTGTTACACTTTTCTTTTCAAACAAACATCATTTGAGCATCTGTTACCTTTCAACTTTATCTGACATGGTATCAGTACATGTAATTGATAAATTTGTTACATCCTGCTCACAGATAGACAGATAGCTTCAAGTAGGACAGTGGAGACCTCAAGTCAGAGACCTAAAGAATTTTATTTTAAGAACTTAAACTTTAAATCAGGCCAAACAATGCATTATCCCACTCCTCGACATCAAACGCACTTGAACTTACCTATCGGTATCTCTCCGCTGACCTCCTGCGGTATCCGTCAGATGGAACCGCGAGGCAGGAGTCACGAATGGAACGACAAAGACAGTTGCACAGAATGAGCGGGAGAGGAGTGTGGGAGATAGAGTGAGAGAGAAGGGGCGGGGGTTGAGGGATGGGGAATGGAGTGTGCTGACCCTGCCTCCTCTCTCAGTCAGCGTGCAGCTATGTGTGGCCATGACTACCTCAACTCTGTTTGGGTTTATTAATAAACACCGGGCAGGGAGAAAGAGGAGCCACAGTGCTCTGGCTGCTGTTGTCTACGCAGGAGAGAGGAGGGGTCTCGCCAAACGGTGCTCGAAAAAGTTTCCAGAGAACACCTGGTCGTCATATTCCGAACCTGGGTTACATGCGGGAACCGTCAGCCAAATGCTTGATGTTGTGCAGAAGAGCAAATGAGAATGAAATGAAAAAGGCCGCTTTGAAATCTATGGAAACTGAGGTAACATGGAAACCGAGGAAATAAGAGAAGGTTGTTAACTTGTAGCCCCTCCACACACACCAGCAATGCCCACGCACACAAACGCACCCACAGACGGACACACACACACACACACACACACACACACACACACACACACACACACACACACACACACATCCCTTCCCATCGTATTCTCCCTTATGCTCCTTCCCTCTCACATACTCCAGGGTTCAGGAGAGTTAAAGTTGGGAGCATCCATTATGGCT
>OMKK01054516.1:7779-18648 GCA_900302305.1 Polymixia japonica
GCACGGAGAGTGTGCTCAATAAACTCTCGTCTTAAAATAAATGCAAAATTAGAGGGTTATAGAGTGGGAAAAAAGCCACTGGGTTTGGTTCTTGGCCCCACACAGGCTGCTGCGTTGGAGTTCCTCTCTGTCTCCTATTATTCCTGGTATATTGCCAGGTAAGGCTGAGAGAGAGGGTGAGAGAGGGAGGGAGCAAGAGAGAGGGAGAGAGAGAGAGAGGTAGGGAGCAAGTGAGAGAGAGAGGGAGAGAGAGGGAAGGGGCAAGAGAGGGGGTGAGAGAGTGGGGACGAGAGAGAAAGAGTGGGAGGGAGAAGTAAGACAGACAGATAGACAGACAGAAATAGGGTGGGAGGGAGAGATAATGAGAGAGAGAGGCAGAGAGAGAGAAAAAGAGAGAGAGGCAGGAAGAGAGCAACGTAGACGGAGACAGACAGAAAGAGAAATGGAAAAAGAGAGAGATTTGGCGATGGCTGCCTGTCTATTCTGGCTAGTGTTTAAACAAGGAGTTGGATGACAGGGTAAATGTAGCAAATTTGGGAGGTGCAGTCCTCCCCTATTTCAAAGCACAGCCATTTTGTGAGATCTCTACACGGTTAACAACTTCCATGATTTCACAAGATTAACAGTTATATTTTACAATCAAATAATGTATTCAGAATTTTATTGTGAAATCAACACGGGCTAGGCCATCTTCTGTCATAAAACAGATGGTCCAAGCCGTGGGATGTTATATGACGAGGAGGACAGCCGACGCGTCTACAAAGTCGAAGAACCTGCTTCTCTCTTCCGAAAAGACAACCCACCAACAGCCCACCGCTACCCGCTCGACGACCTGCCTGGGCTGTTCTCCTCGGCCGCCGACAGGATGGCTACCCCGCTACCGCCTCCGCTGCCCTCCTGCACCCTGAGCGAAGACTTCACCACTTTGCCCTTGCGTCATCGTTCCCAAGATGGCGCCAATCTTCAACTATGAGCAGCCCGCCTCACCCACCAGAGAACCGAGCTGACAGCACCAGAGATTGTGGAGGTCCAGACGACAGCAGCTACCCTCCTCCGCATGTCCCAGGTGTTCGCTGTTAATGGCGGCCACACCATGTGTGCCGCTGAGGTGGGCCACAGACACCTCTGGCTGGGCCTGTCTGAACCTGGCTGCGAACCTGGCCGCGGCGGGGGTGTCGGGCCTGTTCGTGGCTTTGTCTCTAGCCGGAGACAGCAACCTTTTTACATTAAAGGGCGTCGTCCCACCGTTTACATGGCCCTAAAAGACGTTACTAGCACTATACACTGACACACAGGTTGTATCAGACTTTAGCGCTGTCAGCCATGAGAGGTGCCCCACCTAGGCTAGAGGGGATGTTCCCCTTTCCTCCCCAGGTGAGGCAAATAAAGAGGAAGGCGGTACATGCGGCCCGTTCTTGCTCAGCTTCCAGTTCACAAGCAGGGCCCCCACACTCTGCTAATGCTAATGCTAATGCTAATGCCAATAAGCTTTTCTTTTGGGCCGAAAAATGTGTAATTGCAGCATAAATATGTAAAATGGACATTGTTTTTTTTTTTTTATTTAATTTAATTTAAGCACAGGGATATAGGGATTGGGGTATACCTTGTTTCTAAACAAGCACTTTTGAATTCACAGAAATGTCAATTCTATCCTTGAAGTTTGAGCACTTACACTACTTTTAAATACTACTGCCGAATGTAAAACATTTGACTGTACGTTTACAGTAAATTTAAATTACAGGCTACTAGTTACATTACTTTCACAGTAATTTACCAGACCATAGTCACAGTAAATCACAATAAAATGACAGCAGTATACTGTGACTCCACAGTCAACTGGACCATGAAATTACAGTAATATTGCTGTATGCTGCTGTGGAATTACAGTAATTAGTTGTTTTTAAATTCCAGCCTTACCTGTATTTTCACATATCAACTGTAATAGTTATGCAACTCAGTAGCCAATAATTTACCGTGAATTTACATTTGAAATAATTATTGTTAAATGCTGTACATTTTCTGACTAAACTGTCATTTTACCACACCTATAAAAATGTGCATTTTTTAATCAGGTAAATTAAATTTAATTAAATTAAATTAAATTAAATTAAATTAAAGCATTTGAGCATTGTTATATTGGTTATCACTAGTAGCATGTCAAGTCAAGTCAAGTCAGCTGTGGCCCTTACTCACATGACAGTCTCAAAGGCCTTTACATGCCCACAATTAACAGAGGAATTAAATGACACCCCCTGACCTTTCTTAGGACAAAAGATGGAAGAAAGCTTGGGAAGGGATACAAGGAGGGACCCCCCTTCCAGGATGGTCAGGTGTGTAATAGATGCAGAGTGGGTGATTTATAATCGATGGAAATTATAAAATAGGATGGTAACAAATGTACAATTGGACTAATGGGACAGCAGTAAAAAATAATAAGGAAGTGACAATCTCTGGCCGGACCGACATCACAACAGTCTCCAGGATGTCATATTCATCATCCCCATAGTCTAGTTGCAAAAGCTAGATTTTTAGTAATTTCAAGTAAACACCAAGCACTCTTGCCCATTATAACATTGTTATTGACCAATGACAGAAGAACAATGAAGAAGAAGAAGAACCCCCAAGGATTCATCCTGAGGAGAGTGAGGGCCGTTGCCTATAGACACTGACCTGAGATAAGCTTGGCTCAACTACTGTATAGGACAACTCTCAAGGACAACTTTCCTCTGGGAACTTGGTTGCTATATGGAGACTGGAAACCCATAAACTGGTTACAAATGCGATTGACATAAACAACTGTTCAGTTTTCTATCATTACAAACAAAATGACAAAACACTGTCATCTATCTACACTGTCATCTATCTATCAATGTTTAGTTTCACTTTGGATACGGTCTAACAGAGGTGAGGAGTGAAAAGCTTTTTCTAATCACTGCGATCCTAAACTCCCCATCTCTTGCCTAATTTCTTTTCCAGGCACAAGCAAGATGAATTTATTGGCTCAGCCTTAACAAGTGTCCGACAGTGACAAAACCAGATGTTAGCTGGATGGCGGTACTGCAACCTGAGCGAACATCGTCTATGAACACAGCAGCCAAGTAGTTTGGTATCTTCCTGAACTCAAGGTGATGTGCTCTATTCAATGTGTGCTCTTCAGAGTTTCTTACCATAGTTTAGAGAAAAATTTAAAGAATTTGTAATGGCTCTCTCTGATCTTGTGGAATGCTATTTAGGACCAATATTTAGCAGGAATGAGGAAAATATTTGATTTTGTAGATAGTGCTAATAAAATGAGTCATTTGGACCATTAGCACTGCCTAATAGTATCCATCTTTGAAAGACTCTTAGATATAACATCCTAGCACTCTACACAGTATCAAACCTAAGAATAAGCTAATCTTTTACTGTACAGCCTCTGAGTGTTTTACATCTGTTATCATTTATTATAAAAATGTATTCTGGCACCTTGGCCATGATGACGATAGATCAAAGACCAGCTCCTGTTTGAGGCAGAAAGAGGCTTTTACACCATTGTTTATGAGAGTAAACTGAGATTCATATGCCAGGGTCCTCACAGTAGCAGGTCTGCCATTAAAGGAGGCTCTTTCGTTGCCTTCATTATTTGCTAACTGAAAAGATCAAGGAGTTTTTTTATTCAGGGTGTTTTTGGCACCCCCTGGGTGTTTTACAATAGCTCTGGGTACTTCAGTGGTTTAATGGGGAGCCAGAAACCAGGTTAGGGCCTTTGCAATATGTAGGTTAGATGGCCGACGTTCTCCACCTACACTGACAGCTAAATAGAACTTCCTTTGTTGCAGTGGAAAAATTAATAACAGTGTTAACAGTGTGGGTCCTTTCATTGTTCACAACTACTCAGCTATATCACAACAATTCATAGATCCAGGATGTGTCAAGATAAAGTCCCCATCTTGTCTATAACAACAAGGAATAAGGAAATGTACAGTGTTGTGTTATGGATGTAGAAGTTTAGTATCCTGTGTTTACACGGCCTATACTGGGGCGTAATCTGATCTAAACATATCAAGAAAGGGGTTGAATGCATCCTAGTGAGAGGCAGGGGAACTTTTGAAAAAACAAAAAACTTAACAGACCCACAAGAGTTTTTGTCATATGAAATGATAGATATATAGTCTGCTGTCTATTATATTCTATTCTGATTCTTATTCTGATTAAGAGGTAACTGATATCCATATTTTAGTTTTGTGTCCAAAAGTGCAAGAGTCAGACCAAGCGAATGAAAGCTTGCTGGCATAAAATCTGCTAAAGTTGCTGGAATAATGTTTGGGGGAACAAATAAGGGTCTTTACTACCTGAGCCTAAAGTGCTGAGTTTTGCCCCTAGGCTTTTGCCGGTTAACGGGGAGATTAAACCAAGCCAGGATCTGGCTCCCCGGTGACAGGGCTCCATAAACAGGCCTGTTTTCCCCCAGCTAATGGGTAGCATACGTCAGGTAGAGGGGTTAGGGTACCTGTGATGGGGTGGCAGGTTTTACACAGCTTCAAAGATAAGGACACTTTGTGTTTCTCCGTGAAACCATTAATCTCTAAAGCCCAACCCCCTGCCTGTACCAAACATCACAACACAGGGGTGACCCAATTTACCACACAGACAGAAAGCATGGCAAAGCCTTACAAGTCGTTATAACATGCTGACGTGACTGGATCCTTACAACTAGTTATGCTGGATCCACTAGCCACAGTGAATTCAACCTCTAAGTGCATAAAGAGGAAAGTGGCCCAATTCTGGAGGATGAGAGCCCACGTCCCTGACATATAGTAGTATACAAGAGACATATAGTAGTATACAAGACATAACAGATGCATCATATTCCCTGTGGTGCAACATTCATTGCAAGAGTTGGTAATACTGAGCAATGTGAAGCGGATCAAGGAGTTCTGGCATGTAGCAGTTCTAGAATGGGAGAGAGAGTGAGACGTCTTTGGCCTGTTCCATACAACTGGGTAAACATTTGAGCAAGTTGAAACGCCATCTGTCGATGATCAAGGGAAACACAGTTTACGTCACACTGGAAGGTTGTCAGATTAGGGGGAGGGTAGATGAGAGTCAAACAACCTCTTAGGCTAGATGCACACTACAAGACTTTGACCAGATTCAGCGCTAGTTAGACTAACTCGCTCCAAATGAGAAGGCTGGGGTTAAGAGTCCACGTCACAACATTTCTTATATTGAGTTCTCATAGCAACCAGATCCTACCGTGGAGCTTAATTGTTTCAAGAAAACTGGTACTGTCTGCCCTTCTGTTCACTTTCTGAGTCATTAAAACGATGTCTCATGTTGATTGTGGTTGTCCATTCACCCTATAGACATTAGCTCACTTTTGAGTATGGAAATATTGAAAAAATACAGTCTGATAACAGTTCAGATGGGAATTATAAAGACTTTTCAACTCTGGAATTCTTTTGTTGCATAACGTGTTACTAGACTGCACTGCAAACATCCTTGTACTCTGTAACCAGCCAACATCAGCCTCAGTGTTTCAGCTGGGAAACAGAGCTTTGTGACAGGCTCTTCAGAGGAAATACCAGGGACGAGATACAGAACTCAGGAGGAGGGAAGAACAGACACACTTCTGAGCCAAACGGAGAAAGGGCTGGTAGAGAAACAGCAGCTTTTGAGGTCCACGTCACATGTTTAACTACAATAAGTAACAGCAGAGGGCTTAGTGTAAATTGGGAGTGGGCGGGGCTAATGGATGCTAACGCTCTGATTGGCTGTGGGGGGTTAGCCATATTTAGATTATGGGTCTGTCCCTCCCTGGTTTGTGTTCAGCTGAGCTTTGGAATGGAAGCAAGACGTCTGGTTGCTCTCTCGCTCTCTCTCACTTTCGCTCTACATCACATCATGGAAAATCTCAGAGAGCTCCCTCACTCACCCTCCAACACACCTTTTTCAGTCAGTTAGAATACAATCCATTGATAGATCTACATGTTGGGGGAGTCTGTTTTTGAAATAGTAAACGTTATGCTCCTTCACCTGGCTCAGTAGATAATGCAGTACATGGAAATCAATGATCATTGACTGAGAAATCAAGCAAAGGATTCTGTTTTTCCCTGCGGCCCCAATAGTCAAATGGAAAGATGTAGGTAATGAAGTCAGGGTCTTGGTGCTTCAACAGACTAAGATACATAACATGTACCTGCTTTTGATTTTGTGGATTCAAATCTAACTAATGACATAATAACAATGCATTTTAGCCTCAACTGTATATTTCCTAGTAAATTTATAAAATACATAAATAAATAGACGGGGCCACTCCTGTCTTTTTCATTTGGTTTGAACCACAATAAGGAAATTCAGTTTTCGGGTCACCGCCGGTCACTAAATAAGCTTGACATTTTATGTCATAGCATGTGAATTACTTTTTTTTTTTTTTACTTTGTCCACGTTTGCATGAAAAAGGGGAGGTTCTCTTTTTCAGCAGGCTTTGCTTGAAATAAAACATCAACATTACAATTCCCAGGCCTGCCACATCAACAGAGGGAGTATACTTGGCTGAGGTGAAGAGGAAGAAAAAAACAATGTACTCTGTTCGAACAAGAGAAGGAAAAAAAAAGTAAGAATCAACCGTAGAGAAAAGAAGGGAGGGGCAGTGCTTTAGTAAAATTGAGTTTATATGGGCGATGGTGGATAAATCTACACACTGCTGCTTTTAAAACGGGACGTTGGCGAACATGTCGGTATCTTTTTAAAACTCTTGTTTTGGTCCCGTATGGTCAAATTATACAGTAGTTCTTACATACATCATCTATTAACCGAATCCCAGTTTTACTTAACTCTGCAATGGAATCTCTTGTTTACCGTCGATAGATTTGGGTTGGTTTCAGTTTTCCCTGAGCTGACGGCTCGCCTGCCCGTGACTTGATAGTCTTCACCCGAATGTGCATCAGTGCGCTGGGGTTGCAGGGCGGGCTCAACACACAAACACACACACACACACACACACAGGGGCACGAGACAAGGACACACCACAGCGCCATTTTAACTACTACAGGCTGAAATTATACAAGAATGTATGTGTAGAGCCACATTAACAGTCACTGTTAGTATTGCTGTTATAATAGTTACTGTATACTAGTATTGCTGCTGCTGCTTTTGCTAAACGTATCTCCCAAAAACTAGCTAAGCAAATCACAGAGAAATATCAGTGAGTTGATCTCCACCCTTTAATAATCAAGCATTCCTTATCTATTTGATATTTTTTATCTTGACGTAATCAATAGCATGAGCCAATCCTGTGTCATACTCGGAGAGTAATGAAAAATGCACATGCTTTGTCTGTGTAATGGAAACTTGCAGCAGCAGTGTCAAAGGTGTCTAATCTGGATAAACCTACCTGAACAGTGCACCAACTGGGTGACCAGTTATAGGCAATCCCCTACCTAGAAAGTACTCATGAAAGTACTTAGCGAGTTATTCAGAGTTATTCACACAAGGCAGCCAGCCGCACACTAAAAGATCCACCGTGGCCAACCCATCCCGCACTTGTCAGAAACACGACAAGAGATGTTGGACGTGGCGTTCCCGCTGGCAGCGGTACGAGGTGCAGGTAGTTTACACTTGTATGCTACATTCAATAAACCTCAGACATCTGGGATAAACACAACCGGACCCGCCAAGTTTGGATTTCTCTTTCTTATGGACGATCCCTTGAACTTTATGGAGAGCCCTCACCCACCTGCCCCCGCCCCGCCCCCACTGACCTGACAACGACAGTGTCCACCCACATTTAAGGCAGGAACCGCAGCTTCCTTCCTGTTCGCCCCCCTCTGACCGTAATAACTACAATTAAGCAGTGAGCCAAGAGACCACTGCAAAGACACCTGGATCCGCATTTAGTTTTGAAACTAGGATACAGTCACCCGTCTGGGAATTTTAAGTGATTTATTAAGGAAGACTTGTACCTAACACTCTAAAAGTCCAGATCAGGGATGAAAATGACAAACGTAAAACCGAATCTCAATGTCAAGTTACGGTAAAGGAATGCCCTGGATTTATAATGACAGTGCACTTGTGATCTTGTATTTAGCCACAGAGGTCATTGCTTTTGACCCCAATACTTGAAGGACATAAAGCTTTAGCACTGGACCCCTCCCAGCCACCTGCGTATCCCTTGACATGTCTAGACACTGAACAGACTGCATTCCTTGAGAAAACAGCTTCTCTGGAGAGAAGCCCCTTTGCAAGACAGCATTACAAAATGTATTCTGCTAGTACAATATTAAAGGAGAACTATTCAAATGTTATTTATTGTAATGCAGTATGAAGGTATAATGAGTGTATGTCTACAACTATGGATCCTGAGCTCATCTACCAGCTATGAAAACACGACGGCTCATTTCCCGAAGACGGATATTGTGCAGTTAAACATTTATGAAGTTGTGTTTATGCTTGTTCTCTCCGTCTCTCCCTGTCTCTCTTCCAATTTGTATGCCACATATTCAATCTAACCCTGTGTACCCATGCTCACTTTCTCTTTTTTTCTCAGTCTCTCTCTCTCTCTCTCTCTCTCTCTCTCTTCATCTCTCCACTAATGTCCATCCTGTCTCTACCTGTCTTGTACATTGCTTGAGTTCCTAGAATCCGTCAAGCCCTGCTGCTGCCCTTCCAACATCCTTCAACAGTGGGAGGGGAAGGCACCCAGTCTAAAAGCAACGTCATCAGTCTCTACCTTCTTTACCTTCTTTACCCAGACCAGTGAAGCCCGGCCCAGTGAAGCCCGGCCCAGGGAAGCCCAGCCCAATCCCACCCAACATCTCCCTGCTTCACACCACCCAGCCCCCAAGGTCTGTTTTATATTCATCAGGTGGGCTGAGCAATACTATACCATGAAATCACACAACCTGTCAGCATACTGTGTGATTTATAGAGCGCACTTGTGTCTATATATTCTAACAAGTGCAAAAAACCAAACATTGAACATAGTTGTTTACTTTTAATTGTCAGTTTTTTATCATGTCAGCGTTGTTCCCTGTCCAGCGGAGTTGTCGTGTTTGATTGCACTGATCAATCATACAAGGCAGAGGGTTTTATTGTGTGGTTCATAGCAGTCAAGCAAACCTAAGGAAAGTACTGAATAATTATGGTCCTTGAGATAGTTGTCCCACTTCTGCATAGGTTGGCTTCTGTTCCAAATTTTCATCTGTGTGTCTAACTTTTTCCGTTCCATATTCATGAAATCTGATATCTTGGCTTGAGGGAACGCTTTTACCATTCACATGTTTTTATGCCTTTTGATATTATGACAGGGACCCTAAAAGCTTCTTGTGGAACAATCATACTACATACATACTGTATATATACATACGTTAAACTAGCTTTGGTGCTATTGGTTTTAAGCACAGAAGGGATTGGGTGGTGATGGCAACTGAAATCATTGTTTAAAGGAGGAGATCGAGAACATCTATTTGTTCTCTCCAGCACATGAGTTTGATTTCTGCAGCATCTGGAATCACTTAACAGTCTGTACTGCTGGATCCATTTTGCTCTGCACTGTGACTTCAGGTTTGTTAACATACCGCTCAATCCCAATCCCTAGGATTGCCCAGACCTGGTTTTTGAGACATAATAGTGTATGTTGTATATAGTGTCAATATGTCAAATATTATTTTGATTAGTTGCAGAAACAAATAATATATCCAGTTCACTTTATTTCAGATATTTACTGTTTCCACTTGGCAAATTCATGACACATTTCCCATGACAATTACACCCCCTGCTAAAACGTTCCGCATTCCAGGTGCTGGCAAACAAATTGCTCAAAACAACATTACAAACTCAAACAGACCTATAGAAAATAATAATAATAACACTCAACTCAGACCATACTGCAGTAACAAATAAAACCCAGGTTGTTATTTTAACTCTAACAGATGTCATGTGTGGATGCTAGATACAATATAACCTTACAATTCACACACAGCGTGAGCAGTTGTGTGTGTACTTCTGAATTTACTTGTTCAGTGTACTTGGCAACCAAACAAATGATAGACTGTGGTTTGGCATCTAGGTGTGCCTCTGGTTCCTGGATCACATGAGATAGCATCTCAGTGCAGAGTAGAGACTGATCACAGAGTGGAAATACACAGTGAGAGTTTATCAATTTCACTATTGGCCGGTAATGACCTTGGTCACGACCAGGGTTTTACATGGGTCGGACACGGCATGAAAGGGGGAACATGGGTTACTTGATGCGGGTTTCGATCAAGGAACCTCACTGGTTACAATCGGAGTCATTAGTATGATGTAAACAGCGCTTAATACAAAAGTGAGCTAACACTATGGTAAACAAACATCCGTTCTTTCAAGCTGCATGCGAGTTTACAAGTTGAACCTAAGTAAATAGTTGCATTAAGCTTTCATTGGGAGACTGAATAAAGAAAATAAATCCTATAAAGTATTGAATTGCCTGACCAAACACCAGATCATCTGCACCGTCTGGCATGTTGAATCTCCAGTGTAAACGATCTTTGAAACGTCCGCTTTTAATGATGTCAAAACGTGACAACCTTGTTACCCGTGATCATAGTGTGGTTTGAATGGGTCGTGCGTGGGCTGAACCCGTGTTCAATATCCTGTGTAAAACCCGGGGTTTGTGTGAAAGAGGTTTAAGTCAAATCCTATGTCTGGAGATCTGGAGACAGGGCCAAATCATATTAAAAAAAAAAAGAAAGTTTAAAATCTATGCATAATATAAACTATACTCTTCAGAAAGAGGGTAATTAGTTATTGCTTTGAATGATAAACCTTTGTCACCTGAAGCTGAGGGGAAGTCATATTTTCTAGATAACAATGAAAAGGTAAGCCTCAAAACAACTGCTTAGTTGTGTG
>OMKK01054521.1:429-16232 GCA_900302305.1 Polymixia japonica
TCTCTCTCTCCCTGTCTCTGTGAGCTGGGGAGGCAATTGCAGAGGCTGAGCGAGTCAATGTGTGCGTAGTTCCTGTCTGATGAATATATGTCACCCGCCACACTAGCTTACGTAACATGCTGCGGCACTGGGGAAAGACTGAGTGACTTACTGTACGTTTGACTTACTGACACTGATGAGTGATAATCCCTAATTCCCTAAAATCCATTAAAAAAAAAACAATGCATCATAATTCCCTCCTACATTCTATATGTCGGCCCAGGCCAGCGCGTACATGGAATAAATCTGTTATCTCGCTGAAGCTACTGACCTTGAAAAGCACGTCGACTGAATGACCGCGGGCCATGTTATATTGTTCTGTTACATTCATGTCATGGGGGCATGTGACAGAGGCAACGAAACATGCAAAAAATCATGGATACAGCTGTGTTAAATGGCACCCAGCAGGATCTTTCCTCTCAGCCAGCTGTCATAACACCAGGAGAGATGAAAAGACCCAATGTAGAGCCTGCAGTGATGAGATAACTAGCCCTTGGAAGAGGGAGGCCATTTTGAAATGTTGGTAGGGAAAAAGGAATCAATGCAATTGATATTTTAAGTAATCCCGCAGAGATGCTTCCTCTAAGTATTACCCACAGCACACACACACACACACACACACATACGCACACACACACGCACACGCGCGCTCGCACACACACACACACCTCTTCTACCAGGCTGGAGAAATGTAGGCTAATGTACTTTACTGTGATTTTCTGATATACTATATTACTGATTTAGTAAGATAAATGTACACAGGCAGTTCAGAGGTTCATAGTTCCTATTGTTAATTGGATTTTTTTTGGACAACACATGCTACATGGTGTGACTGAGTATACGCTGGGGACGGGGCCAACTCTATTACTGAGGATGGCAAGGGACCAGGCCAGATCTATTCAGAGCTCTTTGTGTTCAAGCCTAGCTCTCTGTGTTCCTCTGTACCAGTGACAAGCGCATTCCTCAGTAGTACCTCAAGCCCAGCTGAGAAAACCAGGAAGCACCCTGGGTAGAGCTGACACTGATTGGCTCTTCACCCTCTCGCAGTGGTACGAATGTTCCGTCGCACTGCTTCGATTAGAATCAGTCTGATCTCCCTGTCAGGTTTTGGTATGAGAACGGTGTCGCGGTATCTCCGCTGACAGTGGATGTGGGTGATATGACGTCATCGATTGGGTACATAGTACTCGGGGTCATACGTGCACCACAGAGACAGCTGGGGGTTTGAATTTACGTCTTAATTACAGCAGGTGATTGCGTGTTCTCGTTGCTGGTCTTATGTCAGGGGTCATACTGGAGTCAGTAGAGGGGATATAGAAGAGCGGCTGATCGAGGGCCAAGTCGAGACTTACTAGCAATGAAGAATTTGGTAGAAATAAAAATGTATAGTTTAGCAATAATTGCTAAGTAGAACTGTTGGAATTGTTAACTCCTCACTGACTCAAAGTTTACATATTATAACATTTAGCTTTTCATTTTCTCTCTGTAAAAGTGCATTCACAAACAAAAACAAAAATATATATATATATGTAAGATAGGAATTAGCCTACCTCCTACATACAAAAAAACCCACTTAGTGATACTGACTCACTGAACTGCAAAGAGGCAAGAAAAGACAGAAGCAGACACAGATTAGTCATAAAATATATTTATTTAACTAATAAAACATCCACTTCCAAAATAGCAGAACAGCAGGACATAACTCCAGGGTGGCCCGAGCAATGGTTGGCATAAGGCATTTTTTTAAAGTTAATTATCAAGTACAATCATACTTTTTCTTGTTAAACTTCATAATTTTTTTTTGTAGAAATGCTGATCCCTATAGAGCAGGACTCCCTGGTGACCTCACATGATCTGTTATTAAGTATGTTTACTAAATAGAGCCTGACACCAGGGTGGCACTATAAGCTTATCAGTTGGCAGGGTTTTCCTTCCCTCTGTGTGTTATGGCGTCGCCTTATAGGCGCTTGTGCGTTTTAAGCGTTAGCACACGATAGGGGTTTTAAAACAACATTTAAAAAGGATTGTTACACACGGAGGACCATTCCTCCCTACTGTCATATCACCGGGACAACACAAAATACATGGCGGAGATTCCGCTTACAAAACGTCACTCGGGAATCACTTAAGAACGCTTCTCTTTGCAGAAGCTGTCGAGCAAAGAAAACAACAAAAAACAAAAGCCGTAATATTATTAAAAACACAACACGGGATGACAGAGATGGAAAGTTTCGGAGATCAGGATGTAAAAACACAAGAGAAATAAGCCAGTGTCGCGACGGAGGTCGGTAGCTTGTGGAAAACAGCGGTACGTACGCATGTTCTCTGTTGTATTATTGCTGCGTGCAGATTGAAAACCAATAAGCAGGTCAGTGCCTATAGGCATGGCCTGTATATATGTCTGCACGAGACTGTGCCAGTGACGCTCTGTGTGTGTGTGTGTGTGTGTGTGTGTGTGTGTGTGCGCCAGAGGGGGATTTTCTGACTCAATCGGGTGTGATGGAAGCGGCCAGTGTTTCATTAAGCCGCTGTGATCCTGAAGCAGGCGGTCGGTCGGAGATTACAGTCAGACTGGCAGGTTGCGTCTCTCTTCGTTATTCATTTATGTTACTTATTTATTCGGTTTTCTGTCCGATTCTGACTCGGCGGCGTCATTTCAGGTGTGTTTTTACATCTTCGGGTTTGTTGGCGTGCTAGTTTGTTGGCGGACACACGGGAGAACTGCACAACCCTGTTAGATATCTCTAAAACGTTGGCACCAGATATGGAATCCAGGTAAACGTGTCACAGAGCCACCGTTGTCTTTATAAAATAAATTATGTCACGGGCGTCACCGCTGGGCTTATTACCACACAGAGATAGAAACAGAGACAGAGACAGAGACAGAGATAGAGACAGAGATAGTAATTGAAGCTGCGACCGCTCCCTCTCACAGCCAACACCTAACCCAGAACTAGTAGCGGTGCGCTACGGGAATTTCATTATCGTTAAAGTTGTTGTAACTGGACGGCGGTGGTACGTGCTTTGTGTAGCTCACTGCAGAAGAGGTACTTCTGGGCGTCTAAGCTAAGCAGGAGGAGGGGAGGCGGGAGGGGGTCCTTATATGAAAAGCGGGGCCTTTATTTGAAAGAAGCGCGGATGTTCCGGCCCTTGAGGGGCTGGGGGGGCCTGTAGTTGTCCACCATGCAGCACTCGGCCTCGCCGTCGGCAGAGAAGAGCAGGCAGCGGAATTTGGCCATCTGTCGAAAGGGGGGAGAAGAGACAGTCGCAGGGGTTAAAGTCATTCCTGCTTTCAGGCTCCTGTGGCCGTCACTCACCCAGCACCTCGCCCGTCCCGGCGCTGACGCCGAGCTAAAGTAAGGAGGCTCAGCTGCCACGCTAATTTGAATGCTGAGCTTTGATTCGTGCAGTGAAACTTAGCGGTTTTCCCCGCTGACGCTTTAAGTCGGACAGAGGAGGTCATGGCAGTGTCTTGGTGGTAAATTAGCTATTTAAGGGATTTGCCATTAACTTTGGCTAAGGCCTGAGTCTATGGCAATAGCTTTACAGAGCTTAGCCACTCCAACGTAATGTAGGTCTTTTTAATGTACAGAGCGTGTAGCATTTCCAATTGGCACAACATAAATCATGATTATCAGGCTGTTGGTGTAACTGCTAATAATTGCTGGGTGGTAATAAATCATTAATAAGTTAACTGCTTTCATTTATGTTTTACCCGAAACAGTTTTTAGTGCACATGAATGACTTCTTTGTCATTATCTGTACCAACCTTGTAAGGCACCGAGTGTCTAAAGGTTATGTAAACACACACCATGTTTATCCTTGAGACATGAACTCGCCAGCATGACATAAACATTTGACGAGGCAGTGTTAATTTTCACGTGGCCCTAACGAGTCCAAGCTACAAGTGCAGACTTGAGACCTTGCTTTGGAATAAGCTAATTAACAGCAGCAGACCAGAGATAGCATATTCATTTCACCGGCAGGATTAGCTGCAATCTTAGAAGTAAATAGTTTGCGAATGTAGCTAGGTTGTACACTGTGTTTATTCAATCGATGGCAAAAACCCACAAGTTCTGTGAAGCTATGTCTCGATGTCTCAACATCTATGTATGTGTGGGTTGAGCATCTCACACTTGTACCTCCCACACTCCTGCGAACACCACGTTATTCAGAATGGAGTTCTGTGAAGAAGCATCAATGATTGGATTATGTGAGTTTTTATGAGACAGATGCCCTTGTTGGGCAAGTGTGTGGTTGTGTGGGTTTCTTACATTTCAGCCACGCAGCTAATCGCAACAATCAAGTCCTTGACTTACAGCAGTTTCTAAAGTAGTAAAAGATTTGGAGGCTGTCCCAGGCAGGCCAGCGTGTGTGTGAATCTAATTCCTCGACGACAAGTGAAGGGGGAGTCACGGCGTGTGACCAGTCATACCTGGGCAGAGCTGACGCTGATTGGCTCTTTGCAGACAATCCAGGTGACACTCTCCAGTAGAGGGGGTGTGGTCAGAGAGCCGTCGTATGTCCAGTAGTCTAGGCAACCTGGCAGCAGGGTAGTAGGGTCAAAGTTGGCGAAGGAGGTCTGCTTGCCCTAGAAACAAAGCAGGAAGAAAACTAACTTAAGAACGGCAGAGCAAGGATACTATGACTGACTGAATCAGGCAGACAATTCAACCGTGGAGAACTGAGTAAAATTGTAACTCCGATAGGGACATACTTTGGCCTTGATGGCACCGAAGGCGTCGAGGACCTTCTGAAGCTGGGCATTCTCAGCACCAATCTGAAAATCAGCCATACACACGCTGTTAATATACATTTCTATTATCAATAGCAAACTGTATTATCCCTTGTTAGACCTCTGCTTATCAATGTCCAAGAATCATCGTCTGAGCCAAGCCAGTTACAGTAATGCGGCACACTATGACAGTGAGCATGTTCTTCAAATGGTTTCATCCAGTTTTATCCAGTACTACTGACCTTCAGGAACACCCCGACAACAGCAAGGCCATCAGGCTTGCTAGCGGCCTCAGCAAAGCTAGGGTACTTGGTGTTCCAGTGAACCAAATGGAGCTGAAAAAAACAGGACAAAAGCTTTTCGTAACTAGTTTACACAAAGATTTCCCCCTTTTTCGGGGAACCCTGGAAAGGCTGTCAGTTGTGTTCTCTAAGTGTTAGGACCTTTTGTACAATTGTTTCGACCGGATGTAGAGTTTCACGCCTGGAGGATTTTAGTCAATGGCTGGTGGTGAAGTAAATAGCAGATTTGGGTGTAAATTTTTGGGTGAAGAAAATGAAAAAAATAAAACCTTGATTCTAAATAAACTGTCACCAATCAATGTAGGTGCTAGTTTGATAGAATTTGTATCAAAGTGAAACAAATGAAAAACGCAAACAGTTAAACATTATCACCTTAACCTGAATCTCTCTTGAAAAGACTGTTAGTTTCTGTGGGGTCTGTAGGGCAGCTCAGCGGGTCCTTACCTCGGCAGGATACATGGTTCCATCTACGGTGTGCTCAGAACCTTTATCGTCAGATGATCCCCAATGGAAATGGAACTGCTTCAGTCTGTAGGTTCCGGAGATGGGTCCGTCTCTCAGACCTGTAGACCAAAACCACAACGCCTATCCATTAAACCCATGCGCGAGGATGCAGTCACAGTATGATGGGCCTTGAATTGCCCTGACTTTGCAACATCGCTGTGTGTTTTGGCTAGACACTGAAAGGAAACAGTGGCACTGTTATAGCAATACTTTGGTAGACTTTGACAGGAGAAGTATTGATAAGGGAGGGGGGTTTGTCAAGCAGATTGTTAGGAAATACTGTGATGTCAACCGCTATTTCAGGGCACTGGGAGATTAATGATGTCATACCATGCAAAGATTACTGAGCTGTTTTCTGAACGAGATCTGGACGTGTGCCATCCCCCGTCCGTACACACACACACACGCAAACACGCTGACACACACACGCACACACACACACACACACACACACACATACACACCGCAGAGGCTGACAGACGTCCTATTTGGTGGCAGCAGACCCAGTTCCTGTTGCGTAAGCTGTGATCAAACTGAAGGATATAGTCAGTCCAAGATGATGTCCAGGTATTGTTAAAATCAGGTCTCCCCTCAGCATTACATAAGGGATCTGTTTATACAACGAGGTAGGCGCAGCAGATAATCTTGTGCATCGTACTATTTATGGCCTCACCTCAGTCGATGCTGATGCAGACAGGCTCTGCTTGCTCCAAACAGGATATTTATTTCACAACAGTTTCTTGACACGAGAAGACGCGTAATTTTTCTCGACGCAAACGGGAACGAGCGGGGACTACTTTTAGAAGGGACTACTTTGCACTTAGTTGCATCCAGACAAGCTATGATGGTCTGTTTTCCACCGTGAACACACAGGATGTGTGACTATGACCAACTGGCTAAGAGCTTGCACCTCATGGGGAAGTACGTGGTGGCAGATGAGCAGGCTTAAACACCCACAAAAGAATTAAAAATGGAGCTTATCTATTCTCAAAACATTAACGCGATTTTTAACCGCAGTGTGACGCAATTATAGTCTCATTATTTCTAAGTCTATCCATCACAGGTACAATTCACAGTCTATTTTATTAAAGGCTCAAGCTGATTATGTAACCATACTATTCAATATCCTAAATTAGAGCAGCTCATGGACATGTAAACATACGATTTCCAATTATTCCTTAGGAGTCCAACTACAACATAAGGAATATAAAAGAAAAGTGCTTAATATTCAACAGTATGACATTTTTTGGTTTATTAATTTGTTATTATACCCAATCAACCAATCACCCTTGCTTGACTTTGAATGGTCGCTTGGTTGATTTTATTCTCTAATTAAAATGTATGGTCTCGGCTAATGAGTCAGAGTTCAATATTTTTTCTTATAATAACGCAATATTTATTAAACATTATAGGGAAAGGGGAGTGTTTGGTTTGTTATATTTGGTCACTAAAAACATCTCCTTGTACTGCATTAATGGTTAACTAGACCCGGTTATATTTGCAAGAAGTAACCTTCGGGTTTTGAGCTTTTGGCCTTACTGTGATTAAAAGGGGCTGGCGTGGGAAAGCTTTAACAGGGGTTAGATTACCAATTCAATCATTCATGTCCTTCTGTGTGGGGTTTGAATGGATCTCCTCCAGCCTATTCAGAAGACGCTCTTTTTTTTGCCAGATGTCTTTTGTTAAACAAATGCTATTTAATATAAAACACGGCGTTGATCTGCACAATATCCCGGAGGCCCCTGGGTGCCGAGCCACCCGAGGCGCGCAACTGTTTCACGCATTAATAAAAAAAAAAACAGACTAACTTGAGCTGTCGGTGTCATCTGCGAAGGTCACTTGGAAGGAATGTCCGTTGTTGAGAATATCGATGGAGGTGGAAGGGTCGTACTTCAGTTTCAGAGGCTTCAGACCAGCGTCGTAAGATGCTCCGCCAGGTACGATGTCCACGGGAGACTGACGGGGTCCGGCGGCGATGGGGAAGTTGTCAACCCATTTTTCGGGTCCTAAAAATGACACACGATAACAACAACGCGTTTGAAAGACACTGCGGTGACATTGTGTATTCGGGTAGGTTATCATTTTTAAGACATGGGTTTCATTCATGAAATAGCGCTGCGAGGATGGCAAGAGGGTGGCGGAGGAAAACGCATAATCCCGCAGAGATTAATTAAAATATTGTCTCTGCAATGACTCTCTCTCTCTCTGCAATAAATGCATGGCCACTATCCACTCATTCACCGGTGTTCTCTGATATGCACGGTATTAACACGTCCCTCTCAGTGTAATCTAGATTATAGCAAACGTGTAAATTGCCTCACCGTTGTCCGCTGCGTATCCCCATGCGTGAGACATTGTTACAAATTGGTGTGTATGGGTATCTACAGCTGTAATCCCCTATGCTGCGTCGTCCCCCGCGTACAAACAGCTAGTGTCCCTCCACTTGACAACTAACAGAGCTTTTATAGGGTCCCCGTGTGTCTTTCAAGCTGGTGTGTATGTGCACATGATGGCCGCGCAACGGAGACCGGGAGGAGTTACGTGCGCGCAAATACTGCAATACTGTGGATCGATGAGGCTCTCTCTCTCTCTCTCTCTCTCTCTCTTTGTGTGATAAGACGTCATAACACATTGAGTCAGATATGGTGCAGAAATGATCTGTACTCTGAAGAGGGTCTGGGAAATATCTATTAAGGTTATTAGTGAATTCTAGCCATTTTCCTGCTGTGATATCCACATATAGCTTACCTACTGCAGCAGATCATGCTGAGATGTCTTAAATGACATGACAGAAATCGTGCGATATCCTTGAACAAGGTATGAAAAGCAAATATTGATTCGAAATTTGTGTTGACAGTGTCCCAAGCAAATCCCCAGATATCTTCTAAAAGTAAAAAAAGTGATATTTTTGGATACATTAAGCGGTTGGTTTTGTCTTTTAGACCTTTGGATATGCCCTGTAGGCTATATATGTGCATATCAGAAAAATAGTCAAATCAAAATATGACCAAAATCCGCATTTGCACTGAATATTACACCATGTGCTTGTATTACATGTTGATATGCTACAGATAGGGTCTGTATTCTAGTTAAAATAACGAGCCCATATATAAACTCATATACGGCATGAGGTCATATTCGGACATTTTAAATTACATGCATAACATTTTTTATGCACCTGAGCATATTATATTCCTGCAAGCAAAATACTGACTCAATGGAGCGGAGTATTCCCCGACCAGTATGTGCAGAGCGCATTACTACGTTCAACACGCACCGCAGACAGGTGTAACTGTTGACATGATTTCGGAATAACACGATTACTGCAGTCTGAAAACGAAATGGCTATCTGTAATTTCTTAGTTTACTAAAAACAGTAATCAGATTACAGGCTACTTTTGAAAAGGACTCTTGGATAAGACAATAATTATTTGAATTGATAAGGTAATTTGATTGTGGAAATTGGTGTTAGGTGTTTTGAATTGAGTTAATAATGGCTGAAGATGATAACAATTTTGATCCGAGTCCAAGTGTGTGAGAATATTATTAATCGTTGAAATCCTCCCATTCCCTTCCGAAGGGTAACAGCGGCTTTGTTGCTGGTAGGATGCTCATAAACATATACAGTAGGTATGTGGGTGGAGGCTGGATCCTACCTATGCAGGACAGTATCGCTACTCTGTCATACTGCCCAAAACTATTGCGCCCAACGTGGGGCTCGAACCCACGACCCTGAGATTAAGAGTCTCATGCTCTACCGACTGAGCTAGCCGGGCTGAAAATATTCGTTTTAAGTGGCAGGTCAGATTCGCGAATTAGGAGTCAGCAATTAGTGATTTATATAGTATAGAATAGCTCATGTTTATTTTCGTGCCGTAAACGCAAGAACAAAAAGGCATGGACAGTCAGTTAGACGCTGGCACTATAAGATACACGTGTTGATTGAGCAACACGATATTTCACACATATTTAATTTCGGTTAAACTTTGCATTAATGCACAGTTTATCCTGTTTACCGAAACAGGCCTTGATGTTTAGACATGTTCAATCAATTCTGCAAACAGCACCCTTATTTATCCTACATTATGTCTGTATGTAGGCTATGTTAGGGCATATGATTATAGCTTCCCTCTCAGTCCGTTCGGACCCGCTGTCAGAAGAATGAGATGGTTACGGAAGTAACATTGTAGTCAGCGCAGTGCGGCGACGGGGGATATGGCGATGTTAGGTCTCCACCTGCTGTTTGCTAATGGGACTGCAAGGACATGGCGTTTTTATTCTCACCATGAGCGCTACAGTTGGAAGATGCAATATGGTCTTTCTTGCTTCTTTGTCAAAAGTAATATTATAAAATTGGTAACCAATTGCACCTTGGATTGTACTTCTAAGCAGTCAAGCATCAGTGCAGACAGAATTCATATTTTGACTAGTTGGCTACTGCGTCTAATTATCTTATTATAATTATGATTGTTATGATTATGATGGCGATGGTTATTATTATTATTATTATTATTATTATTATTATTATTATTATTAATAATAATAATAATAATATTATAGTTGTTATGTTGAGAACAGTGATGTCAGTAATTTAAATTAGGCTATAGCTACATAAACCTATTTGAAAACACTATACAACTCTTTATGCAGATCTTTATTGTCCCCGAGGGGAACAACGTACATGCATGTTCAATGTAGTAAACTATAACAGGTCTTTAATTGGAAATTTGAAACCGTGCAAACACAGTTAGACTTTGACAATTTCCGCTGCAGCTACTCCGCCCGGCCGGTACACGTATGAACATTATTAAGCGCCACTATTGACTGAGGACGCGTTCCAACATAAACAGAACACACCCTCTAAGTCCCCTTTATATAATATCAGGTTATGTATGTTTGCAAACAACTTTAAACAGCCGTTTAACCGATTATAACGTATACATCTATAACGCAGTGAATCGCCGTGTTTCGTTCGAAAGATCTTACAAGGATAAACATATTTAAAACGAGTAATTATTAATACTATTTGGACGTATAGTCGCACGCAAAATACGTCACGGCGTCGCACACGTCGAACACGTGTTGATATCAACAACACGCTGATTTCTACAAGGTGCGTTTGCTTCTCTCTGCTTTACTGTCTTCACACCGTGTAAAGTTTCAATACAATGTCCGATTTATTGTTTTTAAATGGTTGAAAACAGATATGCGCTCGGGAACTCACAAAGCAAATGTTACTTAAGCTGAAAAATGACGGTGACTGATATTTAAAGAGCCGTCGCCCCGCGGTAGGGCTGTTTTACTTAGATACTGTAAGATAATTTACTTAATTTGTGACTTTTTTGTGAGGAATAATCTCAGTTCAAGGTTCACAAGGGCTGCTCTCGTATCCTCTGACAGGTTCGGTCTTCATATGCAAAAGCATGAGTCTCATAAAAGCTAGAGATCTGAGGAAATACAAGCTGTTATGTAATGTTATCAACACGCCGCGGAGTCTCCTAATGAAGGACTGATTGGTTTTTATTGTGCAAACGTCAAAACGTGCGGTGCGTTGTGCAACCCTACCGCTGCAACTTGCATAACCCATATCAGTGCAGACAGGTCTTATCCTGAAAACGTAGAGCTGACATACTTACCATTCATTCTCCAGAGAGCTTATTACATTAACTGGTGAAGGGCTGGTATGTAACTTGGTGTGTTAACTGAGAAGATCCCACCATACCTTAACTTATTTTTCATCGGAAATTAGGGCATTCCAGCAGCAAATAATTATGGTTTAAGATAGTAAAAGACATACGTGTAAGTATAAGACAAGTAGAAGGTACTTAAGATAATACAATAAGATATCAAGTCAATCGAGCATAGGAACCAGCTCAGAAAATAACTAAATGAGACTGTATCAACCCAATATTGGAGAACAAACACAGATATATGCAATTTGCATCGTAGCTACTCAGGTGCAGGAAGAGAAACAGTTTGAAAAATGAATTAAATAATGAATTCATATTTGTGTGCAAAAACGCATTGGTTCTGTTACGGTTTGGGGTTTACACGGGGAGCTAGCATACACAGAAATATATTCAGAGTATGTAGATGTGCAGTGAGTAGGTGGGTGTACTCTAAATACACAGAAAAATAAATGGGTTGATCTTTGTGTGTCCACACTACTGCCTACATTTGTTTGGCGGTTTGGGCCCTGTAGGGGGCAGGATTGTTCACCTGAACTGCAGTTTGTAGTAGTTTCCCAGCTCCTTGATATTGCTCTACTGTTTGCTTTTATAATGAATCAAAAGTTTATTGGACCATTTAAGTCACTAGCAATTAAAATGCACCAGGTAAGCCTTTGTAAAACACCTGCGTGATAGTAAGTTTTTAAGTATGAGGCCATTCTACCTTACACCAGGGATGGCATTACAGCTTAGCTATAGGTGTATTGATATAGGCTGGAAGGTCCTAAGACGAAGATTGTTCTCAATGAATTTATTCACAGCAAAACGGAACAAAATGAGGTCATAGAAATTTGCCGCCTTGAAACAAGTTTTGTCACACGATGATACACGGTGATTGGTGTTCTCTCCCTATGTTAGGTTACCATGGCGAAAAATAAGCAAAAAGGCAAAAAACAGAAGAATGTCTTTCGAGTGGCAACCAAGCAAACGAAGAACAAGAACAAAGCCAAACCTGTCAAAACGTCGCTCAAACAGGTAAGCTCAATTTTAGTTACGGTCCCATGTTTTCATTCCAGCGTTATTGTCCTTGTGCTAGCATAACACGTCTCTTTACAGATCAATGCAGTGAAAAACGAGAAGGTGGAGAACCTCAATCAAATCTTCACCGAGGTCCAGAGGGACGTCAAGAGCGTTTCCAAATGCGTTGCTCCTGAACCCAAGAAACCCACACAGGTAAAGGCAGAGGCCTTTAGAAATAGTTACCCGCAAAAGGATTCTGCACATCTTAAACTCTTATTGAGCGTTCGACACTCTTATTGAGCGTTTCCTTTTACATTTTGTCTTACTAGGTTGTCAGAGAGCCACCAAAGGAATCGGCGAATGTGGATAATGCTGCTCTACTCTTCTCTCAGCTGTGACAGACTACGGTTGATGTCACAAACCAGAGGAAAAACAGAGCTGCTTCCTGCACGAAGGCCTGCGTTTCTGCGGTCTTAAAGCAATGCACCAACTGTTGGGGAAATTCGCTGTTCGGACAAGTTAGCGGTTATGTGATGAGAGACACCAAAAACGTTGTCTATCTCCGGTAGATCATTTGCTTTGCTCCAATGCTAACATTTTAGCACACATCATGTTAAGTAAATATAGGCGACTAGCATTAGACTTAGCTAATCGCCTACATTTACTTAACACAGTGTGTGCAGGTCTGGGAAAGAAAAAGATTTGCCTTGATCCCCACATATTTGGACCTTTGATACAAATATGAGGCGTTCAGATGATGTGCTAAGATTTAGAAGTGGTTGCCTACACTGTACGGCATAGAAATGATGTTGGATCGAAGCTGTTTATTGCGGTGAAACGGTAATGGACGGACAGTGTTGTAAACTGTTATTTGCATTGTTTACAAGTAATATCTTTTTGTTTAGAAATTTGATTTTTAGGATGTAATGCCAAATGGTTTTGCTTTCTATATTAAATTATGTGCTAATACAGTTGCCTGATTGTCACGGTTATCTTGGATAAATATTCATAATCTATGGGGGTTATTTTGAAAATATTGTCAACAGAATTGTGATAACCATTGGCACTACAGTTTATAGCCTTGGTGAGCTGCGTTCTGGCAGCATATGTAATCTTTTTTTTCCTGTGCGGATTTTTAGTTTAATGGGTTTGAAAGAAGTTTGAACCCCAGTGATTTGGATTCAGTCCAAATGAAAGCACACAGCAGATTGCTGGGGTACTGTTTGTAAATAGTGACAGCTTTTAAAGGATTAGCATTAGAAGGTGTCATCATAATTAATTCCATAACAGTTAAATAATAAAATCATATTACAGCTTTTTTTTAAGTTTCTAATTGCACAGTGATTAAATTTGCAGTGATTAATTCTTAATTTAAAATAAGGGCTACGTGGCGCTGCTGTGTGCATGCATTATATGTTTAGTTTGAGTATGGTCAGCTTCTCTAAAGGGTGGAACTGGTGATGATCTTTAGATTTTCCAGCTCAGTCTTGGGCACTAGATAGATATCAGTATTCTGTTACTGCATTCTCTGATAGCACCTTGACATCAGAGGTCATGGGTATAGCAATGCCCAGCTGATTGCCTGTCTCCGTGGCAACTTCTGACTGAGTGACATGGTCGATAAGTCTGGAGTAGGCAGAAAAGTAAGATTGGTAAACAAACCGACAGTCTTGACATTGGCAAGAAACCAAATCAACAAGCAAACCATTGTGGTTCTCAAGGTTAGCTAAATATGAATGTGAATGATATTAATATTTAATCAAAGTTGTGTTTAATTGTTAATTCCTAATATGAATGAATAGATGGAGGTTGGAGCAGCTCAGCTGGGTATACATGCCTGATTGAAGCAGGGTTTTGCTGGAAAAAAGGTATGCATGCTTATTCAGACCTTTCTGTTGTCAATACAAGTTACAATATGAGTCCAAATAAAGGAGAATTCCGTCTATTTTCGCCCTGGACCTCATTTCACTTTTCTGATCATACTGCTCTGATCTGAGCAATATTTCATCAATTGCTTTGTCGTAGAGTACTTATGGTCTGAGTAGGCTTGGATCACTATAGTGTCCAATACAGTCTTTTGGTGAAATCCACAACTCCAAAACCTGATCTCAAAATCAGTTTTTAAACGGATACCCTCCACATCCTCAATATCTGGCAAATATTCAGCTGTAACAGCGCTTAGAAATCCATGTAAACCAGGGGTAGTGAATCATGTGCCGTGCAGGCTAAGAGGCTGCAGATTTTCATTCCAACCAAAGACTAGAGCAGGCGATTTCACTGATTAGCACCTTTAAAAAGAGAGTTTGGTTGGAGTGAAAATGACATGACACATGGTTCCCCACCCCTGATGTAAACCTTCACCAGAAAGCTGTGTATGAATACCAGCAGCCAGCTAACAGTAAACAACTAAGTTACCAAAACAAGGAAGTTAGCATCAAACACAAGCTATCATCAAAACTGCACAAGACAGGCATGTTTTGCTATATTATCGTTTTAAGTAGGAGTGAATCATAACAAAATGTTACAAATAAAACAGATTTACCCTGAAATGCATTTAAATATATTTCTTTTGGGTAGACATTTATTTCTAATGGTGTGAAAAGCTTCTCAGTGAAGGATGACTGGCCAGAGTGAGGACAACATGGCAGATGCATTGTGAAGGTGTCGGCCTGGAAACAGGTTCTTCCCACTGTGATCCAGATGGCTGCACCACAGCAGGGTGGTACCACCATGTTACACACACACACACACACAGACACACACACACACACACATTTTAATGTCATCTACATAAAATGGCACCATACAGTGCCAGTGGAAGGTAGAATGATTGTGTGTGTGTGTGGGGGGGGGGAGTTATATGAAAATTAATTCCAAAGTTCTGCTTCTTGTTGTCAAACTTATTTAATCCAACTTTATATGAAGGTAGATCAATTACAGCAGAACTTGCTCGCTAAGGCTAATGTCAAGGAAAGTCGTTCACAGTGATGATGTCAAACTGAGTTAAGCTTCATAATTAAAAGTAAACAACATATAATTGATTTTCTACAATTAAATTCATAATTTAAACCGTGTGTAAAAGAAAAACAAAAAAAAAATTCTCAGACACGTCTGATTGAAGTTGATTAGTAGGAGATTAATTAAATGTAATCAAAACTCATTTTTGACAGCTACCAAGGTTTCAAAACGTCCACAAGATGGTGCTCTGGATGGAGTTATCATTATGCACAGTGACGTTCAAGGAAGCGTTGGGGGGGGGAGAAGAGAGAGAGACAGACAGGGAGAGAGAGAGAGAGAGAGAGACAGACAGACAGGGAGAGTGAGAGACAGGCAGACAGAGAGAGAGAGAGATGCATTAGGCTCACTGAATGCCAGAGAGAGAGAAAGAGAGACAGACAGACAGACAGAGAGAGAGAGAGAGAGAGAGAGAGACAGACAGACAGACAGACAGGGAGAGAGAGAGAGAGAGACAGACAGACAGACAGACAAACAGAGAGAGAGAGCGAGAGAGACAGACAGACATAGAGACAGAGA
>OMKK01054545.1:3563-16921 GCA_900302305.1 Polymixia japonica
TGGAAAGGGAGTCACATATGTGTGCTCACACATTTGTCCACATAGACTTATACACACACACACACACACACAATCATATGCACACATGCTCCAATGCTTGTTTGGGATGGTAGCCATGACCTATATTTAAAAGTGATGTGAAAAATGTGTGTGTGCGTGCACATGGGTGTGTGTGTGTGTATGTGTGCGCGCTGTCTGAAAATTGAAACGCACAAGAGAAAAACAACCTATAGTTAGTCCAGCCCTCAACCCAGACAGGGCTTTTTGGGCTTGCTTTGACAGAACTGCATAGAGGGGTGACTGGGTCACATTTCATCCCGCCTGA
Organism: Polymixia japonica; assembly: GCA_900302305.1. Taxonomy (NCBI): domain Eukaryota; kingdom Metazoa; phylum Chordata; class Actinopteri; order Polymixiiformes; family Polymixiidae; genus Polymixia; species Polymixia japonica. The sequence goes on from OMKK01054545.1 coordinate 3,889, forward strand.
AGGCAAACCAGAGTCTTGGAATAACAGTGTTGTGCTCATGACTTGGTTTGAGTCAGATTGCTTTAAGTAATGACAGATTGTCTCGTTTGCCTTGGAAAGCTGTTTTTAATCTAGCAAACAGGTTCAACTGACGCCCCGCGTTGTTAACAGTTCTTTGTAGGTGCCATTTATGTCATTTAGGCATAATCTTTAGGAATAAACTTTTTCAACAACTATGCGATTATCAGTCAAAGTAATCATCTGCTCAACAGAACTAATGTCTGCACTAAACTGTTTGTCTATATGTAACCCCGAGACATGCCAAAAACACATATGTTCACCCGCATATTTTTCTGTGAACATGCTGATGTATTGTAGGAAAACTAACTCCACTTGCCCTTGTTTTTTACATTTGGCCTCAATCAGTGGGGGTTCCCCTTGAACTTACTGACATGGTCTCTTACCCATTTTGTTAGGCAATCCCTGAGAGGAGCTTATGGATTTCGGGGTCGAAACGTGACTAATGACCCCCTCTGGGGTGGTACGGAAATAGCATGTGGCTCTGTTTACCGTCCCTGCTGCTCATGCAGAAAAGAATCGAGGTTAGGCAAACCATGATCCCTTCCTGATATCCAGCCACGGCCTGTGTTAACGTTCCTGTTGACCAACCCTCCCCCCAGGACGTCCAGCTGCCTATTAACCATCATGACGGCAGCTCTGGTGCAGCCATTGATGCTATTCGTCTGTTCCGTGCCAGCCTCTTACAGTCTACATCACCTGTGTGAAGGGAACTAGCAAAGCTTTGTACAATAAATACTCAGGACCCAAGACCGCAAAAAGGTTATTACAGTGTGGCACTAAGACCAATGGGGATTAGCGGTTCGACTCCCACCGCAGTCACGCATGCTAAAAATGCGTGCGCTCACGTTACTGTAAAACGCTTAGGATACGAGGATACCACCAAGTAGCACATATTGTAAATACCAGAATTGCTGCTTGTAACTGTACACATCATGCATAATTCATGAGATTAAGATTAGATTACATGTTCTTTATTGTCCACAAGGGAAATTAATTTTGCTCAGGTCAGTACCATACTAACAGACAATAAGTAAATAAATAAATAAATAAATAAATAAATAAATAAATAAATAAATAAAATATGTAAATAACTTCTTTTTTTTTTCTTTCTTTTGGAAGTTTCTTTTTTCATGTGTTCATTACTAAATTACGAGTGACTAGTTGCAACTGACGTCTGTTCCTGTGCTGTTGGGGCCTTGCAGGTTTCCTGTACGACTACACCCAAACGTATGACTGTTCTTTCTACCTGGCTGGGGTCTGCTACCTGCTCTCCTCCGTGTCCCTCTTCCTGGAGCCCGTGGCACAGTGCTGGCAGGCCAGGAAGAAAGCGGCCCAGGCCAAGAGAGCTGAAAACAGCTGGAAGACCAACGGCTGCTTCACCCCCGACCCCTTGCACCACGGCACCGTGTAGAGGAGCAAACGGCGGGGAACGTCCTCTATCCTGAACCAGCGCGCTCGCGTCTTCTCGGGCCTGCGTACCGCGGACCTGAATGTGACCGCGGCTTCTGGATCAGGACACCTACGTGACGTGTAAAACTTTGGCAGGAGCGTTAGTTCAGCCCCGAGAAGATTATGACCGCAGTGAAATGATGGCCGAGGATATAGCGGGGGACGCTGGTGACCATGATTATCGTGTTTTATAACTTTTGAATATACAAGCCAAAATTACACTTTATTCCGTATATTTTATCCTCATTGTCTCAATACCCCTATTAGAGGTGCATGTGCCACTTTGTGAAGATTTACACAGAGACTGAAGATATTGGTCACCAAGTCATCCACAACATTCTATTAGCATCGTTGTAGCCATCATTATTGAAAAGTAATGTCTTAGTTTGTTCTCCGGTGAGGCCACAACAAAAGTAATTACATTCTCTCTGTTACTTCTGCCTCCTCACAAAACGAGAAAATATTGGAAACGAAATGTAATGATTTGACAGTTACGGTAAATGGACTGCATTCATGTAGCACTTTTCCAGTCTTGCGACTACTCAAAGCGCTTCACAGAGCATGCCTCTCATTCACACGTCGCGCAAAGGCACGCACCTGCTCATCGAGGGCAGTTAGGGGTTCAGCGTCTTGCTCAAGGACACTTCCGGCGTGCTACCAGGAGGAGCCGGGGATCGAACCACGAACCCTCTGATTACGGGACGACCCGCTGTACCTCCTGAGCCACATCGCCCCCCCCTACTTAGTTAGCGTAATAGAATGCGAAACGTCTCCACGGTGACGATGTGGCGTCTCCGAGATGTGTTTAGAATTATGCAGGTGAGGTGTTCACTTTCATTGCCTACAGGATTGTCTGATATGGAAACTAATCTGTGATGTTGAGGTGGAACATTTTGTCTATAGCTGTGTATCAAACAGTAGCCTTCTTATACAACTACTTTTTCTATTATTACATTCTTCTTCATGAAAAGCATATCGGTGAATAGGTTTTGTTCAACTGATTTCCTTGTATACCTCTACATTTATACCTGTACTCACAAACATGCACTTTGGGCCAGATTAAGATCATGTTGCATGACGTTATCTCCTTGACCATTTGCTGCCTGATGGTTTGCATACTTAGCAATCAGTTCAATGTAGCCTGCGTCTAAAACAACAATGTGAAAGGATTGCACATTTTAAAGACTGTGTTTGTTCCCAGTACCCAGCAGCATTTACGCTTAAGACTACACTCTGGTCTAGTCCTTCCCTAGGGGGCTACTCTCCTATGCAAAGTACTGCACAGTTGGTGCACAAAACTGTTCAAGACTGTTGCGCTGTTTTATAAAACTCACTACACTTAAATACACTACACTCAAGCATGGATAACACGTCCTTTCTACACATCTTGCTACATATGTACTGCTGTCATGAGTTACCGAATGACCTGAAGGTCTCAGAAGTAAACCTGGTTCAGTTGAGGTTGAGGTGAACTGTGAAACCTGTATATTTTGTTCATAGTTTGGACAGAGGGGAGCTGACCCTGCTAGGTCGAGGAGCAGTTTAACTCCAGTGAATTAGCATGGTTTACTCATGGTGCATTTTGTTAATCGTGTTATGATGTAAACCTGTGACCAACCTGTCTTTAAATTATGTTTTGCTGACTTTGCCCACATGCAAATCAATGCCTTTATCTGCTTTTACTTTGCATTGCCCCGACTTGGCTGGTGTGATTACGCTGTTTCGCCACAATTTCAGTGCCTGCAGGCAGCCAATGAATAGCAATGCCACTTGTAATTGTATTGTGTCATACATGGAAGTCTAATTGGCAGTTGACATTTTCTTTTTCTTTTTTATACATATATATATGATAGAGGTTTTTATTTTGTTTTCAGTGAATTCCTTGTTTATCACCACTGTCTGCCTTATAAGGTATTGTATCTTTTCTAACTTTCCTTTCAATGTGAACCAAAGACACATTTGTAATCTACCTGCAACTGGAACCTTATTCCTAGAAACACTAGCTTGAACACAGTGTGTACACCAGTTAAACCACAGTGACCACCCAATATGCAGCCATTAGCCTCGAGTATTACTTGAGAAACGGCCCAAAAATCCCATCGATGGACATTTGTTTTGTTACTCTGCCCTCTTGTGGCACTGGAAGACTTCTACTCAAAGAATGCTGCCTCAATTAGTACCAATTATTTCCCCTCAACTCACTTTCACAATGCTCAGCAAAGCTCTTTGTATTGTTTCAATCACTACAGTCATGCACAAAAGCTCTTTTGGTTTGCATTCACCGCCTGTCGAATTCTGTGACTGAGGGTCGCTGAATGTTTTTTTTACTATAAATCATGTATATTTGAGGCTTTAAAAGTAGAGACTTTCTTTTTGGTTTATTTTACTCTTTATGGTTATCTGGCTATGTTGGGTATCTTAAGAACCAGTATGTTTAAGCATTATGAAGTATTTGTATGTTCCATGGGTAATGTCTCCAACACCACTGATATGGTGCTGAGTTACTTAACTTACTTAAGTTACTCATGTATTTGATGATATTTGATATGATATTGTAATTGCAGCAAAATGCATTTGTTGCTGAACCACTATCTTTTTTTCACTGATGTGGCTCTCGGCTTTAGTTTCCTGATTGAGGTTAGAGGATATGCTTAATCAATCATAGACGTCATGGTCACAGCTCATGTAGTTCTTTTGTAAGTCTTATAACAGTCTGCACAATCAACTGCAATAAAGTGACGTTTGACTTTTGAGGTTTGACTGTGCTTTCGATAACGAAGACTCCGTAACATGCTGAGTCAAACGTTTTTTCAATTTTGACAAAATGTTATTTCTTCCCACAGAAAACATTCACAAATCAAATCATCTTTAACCGATTTTTATTCAAAATACTCATCAGATACGTTTTAGAGACAGTGATATATAAACAAAGATAATGCATTGTTTTCATGCATTTAATTACATCCATTTTCCATCTCAAAATTCAAATATAAATTCAATCTACCAGATACTTGGTGCAGTCATTTCTATTAAAAGCAAAGATTTTACAATCCATCATTTATGACCACAGTGTATAGGCCACCTGAATACTATTTAAATCTGGTTCACACATATATCAAAGCAATAGGCTACTTACAGTAGAGGGTACTTGATGGTGGGTTTGATGAACTGGGATCAGACACCGATGCACCAACTGCTTTCCAGTGAAGCTCTGTATAGGAAATATACAAATATCTCTTAATCCTCAGTGGCTGGACAAAGGATCATTTCTCACAGTAAGTTACAATGTAAAATGTTTATTCAGACAATACTGTGTATGTTGTTTCTGACAGATCTGGACAAGGCTAGTTTGTGTCATTTAAAAGGACAGTCAAAAAGAGGTAGAGGATGTCCAAATGACTGCTTATATTGCAATGAATTGAACCATGATCAACGTGATACCATAAATCTGTGTCCTTGTTTTGTTTTTTTATGTTATTGACACAGCATTGTACTTTTGTAGCATAACTTCACCTATGAAGAGCCAAACGCCCTTCAAACCCTTTCAACAGTAACGTGTTGACAAATACAACATGGCATAAGATATTTGTCAAGCTGTATACATCATCCCAGACATTATCTGCAAATGAAGAACTTTGGTCCAAAATGAGACATCTACCTTGTATCTTACACAAAATTGATAGCACATTATTAAAATAAATTATGCTACTTTTTGATCAAAGGTAACTTTTGAGCTTGGTTGATAAAATGTGAACATTTTTATGACTTTTCTTTGATAAGATATTTAATGACGGACTTTAAGCAGCAACTTTTTCCAGTTTGGATATATGCATTTTGAAAATAAACCCTTCAAATATATAATTTTGTGAAATTTGCAAATTATTTGTTTTAAGAGTTGAGGTGAGTCTATTTCAAAAACACTGTATATTGATTTTGGAAGAGAGGGAACCTAAATAGTTAACTCAATATTTAAGTAGAATTAAAAGTGGCATTATTATTAACTTAATCATTTTCAAAATGACCGTCTATTATTCATTATTAACTTCCATTTGTAACATATAGTGAATCCTGTCTTTCAAAGTGTTTTTACTTTGTGTGACACTAAATCACCTATTATCATTTAAAAAGTCCCGTTTTCATTGTGAGCCATCAGTAAGAGTGCGTGTCTCTTTTGTCAAATTGTGTGTCTTATTAGGTCACTCAGGAAAAAATGGGTGCTCCAAGGTTCAAGGACAGACATTTTTAACTGATTGATGAACGGAGGACAATAGTTAGGGTCTGTTTTAGATTATCCCTAATTTGTCTGTGTTTGCTAGCCAAACATGTACAGTATGACTAAGCTGTTTGGGTGCAGGCTAAAGGGTATACTGTCGTCACTGTGGTACAGCCTGGGAGATATTTTTAGTTGCAATAATAAGAGCTGCCCACACAACCATAGCTGAGAGGCAAAAATAGTTTTATATATTTAGACAATCAGTGCTTTAATGGTTTACTGTCGTCATTTGGTGGTCATATATGGGCCACAACTAGACTTTCCATAAATCTTGTATTTAACTTTTTTTAACTGTTACAGATTTTGATGGGTATTTAATTCAAATAACAATTCTCTAACTGGTAACACCCAACATGATGCTTCATGGACTATTGAAAATGTATCTATATTTAGTTTAGTTGTGGTTCATCTGTGACACATTTTATCTAAAAGAAAGCTGACTTTTAAAAGGGAAAACCAAAGACTCTCAACTTTAAAATATGCTATTCCTATGCACTAGAACAATTACTTTTATATTACTTAACACTCTGTCTCCCATAGCCAGGAACAAGAGAGAAGAGTCTGACTGTCTCCTTTTCCTATGATGTCACACAGGTACAGTACAACTCAGTAGATATTGAACTCAAACAATGAGATGCCATGCCAGAATGATTTTTGGGTTCATTATCCAACACAAAACTATAATCCAAAGCTTGAGTGGATGTAAAATGTTCAAATCTATTCTGAGTACACAACGTTGGTTACCGCCAGTTCACTGCCAATAGGGCAGCTACAGGCCAGACATGAGTATGATTGCATGTTTTTGGCTTTGGAAGAGAAATGGTCATTAGTGTTCTAGACCGCAAGAATAACACATTAATTATTAAATCGATATGTTTTACAATTAGTATCTTCAGTGTGGCTTTCAAAAGAAGAATGTGCTGTATCTAGGCAAATGTTTTTATCAATTAGGGAAATCAATAGCTACAGTACCTTTATTTTAATGTGATGTTGAATTTTAAATGTCTTACAATCTTATATATATATATATATAAAAGTAAGTAAATACATTTTCCACTCCAATTGCACTATTGGCCGCAAGCTTTTATAACTGAAAAGCACTACGCCTTATCTATTTATTTCATAATAGTATTACAACAGAGGCAAATTTGTACATAGTTTAAAGAGCGATGCTTCGCTTCTGCATCTTCATGTTATCAAATTATAGACTAGGCTCAAATCTCAGTGCAATTTAAATTAATTGTGGTTTATTTATTACCATTTGTTTTAATTCTCATTGAGTGGGCATTGAGAGCAACTATATATTAAGGATTCTAGACATCGAAACGATCATTTATCTAATACTGGTGTTTGGGTTTATGCCAAGTTCTATGGAATCAGTCCTGGTGATGAGACAGACTGAAGTCTGGGATATTGCATCTGATATTTACTGTGGCAAATCATGTGGTGTTGACACTGTATACTTACCTTTGCTGCCCGGGCCACCGATACAGACCCTGGCAGGCAGCTTTTATGCTCCTTACTCACCGACATGCTCTTCTTACAGCACTATACTGATTTTCGGCTCCAGCCCGGGTTTCGGTGGGTGCGTGAGTGTGATGTGTCAGGTGGTTGGGATGTGTGAGGGAGAAAAGAAGGTGCTCCCTGGTCCTCAAGAGGGCAATGTTTCTCCAGTGAGGTGAAGGGTCCTTTTCAGCACAGATCAAGGTTTTCTGGTTTTACACTAATATGACTATGAGGGGTTGTAATAGGGGACTGATAACTTTTTTTCCTGTGTAAAATGGGCTTAGCTTGTCATAGGGCATAACTCAAAATAAACGGGTCTCGTAGAGGAACTGTCACTAATATCGGGGAGGAGAAAACAGCAATGTGGATCCCTTCCAGCGGCCTTTTCAGGTTTCATTCCCAAACTGAAGACTGCAGATGAAGCTGGAATTAACTGGTTTTTGTGTAGCTTCAGAAGAGCAAAGACATCTTCCCTCCTCCACTGGAAAACCGAGGACAGCACACTGAAGCAAAACTGACTGGGCAAACAATATTCCTAGCTGACGTTTGGGCCGATCCTCTTCCCTGAGTCAGGCATTAGGTCAAATCAAATCATAGCAGGGGAGAGCAAAGTACTACACAAACGATCAATTCCCTCTGAACTGGGAAACGTTTAAATTGGCCTCTGCAGTGCAACAGCTTGACGCTGTAGATGCTATGGAACCTTCAGTGACATCACCCACATCCTCCCAAGTGGAGTGTGTGTGTGTGACGGCCGGCGACGACGGGACTCCCTCTGCTCCTACTCGGAACCAGGAACAACGCATACCAAAACGTTTAGAGTAATGATGTGAAGCCTGTGATGACAAAACAACCGAATACTGGCGCGTGCCGCTTGCTTGCTCCGGCCCTGGCCTTCCACACTGCGCCAGTGGCGGCCCTCGCCACCGTTTCACACGGCAAACAGGGCACTGGTGGAACACAAGGGGTGGCGGAAGCTCCTCAATCCTGGTGTTCACACGGTGCCAAGAGGAACCGACGGGGTGTGACTGGGGATCATAGGGGAGGAATTTCTGGTTAGCAGCTCAGAAGCTTCAGAAAAGGCCTGCAAGAAAACAGCGATCCTCACATGAACCAGGGGTCTCTCCTTACTGGTTCTAAACACATTGCAAACAGATGTCTCCCTTCTCGCGTGCAGAAACAACAATTCAAGTGACAACTCCTTCGAAACACAATAAAGTACGGTAGCTTGTTTCTTCAATTTACTTCCACGGAAGAAACATGTTTTTCCCTTCAAATGAAACAATTTATTGATACTCGGTCACATAAGTGCACAAAAGCACTTGCAGGTATGTGAACAGCTTCGCATGGGCTGAACGGATTTTCCTTTCCCATGACATCAAGTGTACATTGCTCAATTTTCCACTTAAAACAGAAGTCATCACAGGTGCAGATAGGCTACACAACTTTAAAGCTGACTCATCAGTGAAGACTCACATATACTAGGTTTCCTTCACAGGTTTTCAACCCTGCACTCTTGTCTCCTCCAGAGTCCCGAAGTTGAGGTGGGTGTGATGCTCACATGTACAACCATTTTTTTTCCACATATAGATTTTTTCAATACATATTAAACCAAACTCATTAAACTATAATTCAGTGTGAGTTACTATTTCATGACAGAACATACAATGGCATCAAAAAATACTGTAAGTAGGCCTTCAGCATATGTTGGGAGGCATGGCAAAAAATATTGTCCAATTGAGAACTCTAAAAAGTTTTGATTCAAACATAAAATGCTAAAATTATCAGTCGTTTCAAAAATTTGAATAACAGAGACCTACTTACTAAACAAATAACAAGTATTCATTAATTAGTTAGAATGTTTCACCAATATGCAAATACTGAAGTGTATTCTTGGTAGTCCTACAGGTTTCAAAGCGAAAAATGAAACGGACCGGCAAATATCAACACAAAACTCTTAGTCTAAGCCTTTTATCCATTACTATTGCAATTTTTTATAGATCACAATACACAGCCATTGCAAGGGTAGGGATACACAAAATAAAATACACAGTAAAAATATGACAATTAAAAAAGCATGTTAGTATTTTCTTCACTATGCTATATGTATTGTGTTACGGGCTGTTCCCTGGGCAAGGATGTTATTTCTATTAGTATTCAGCATTCCACATTCGGTAGACATGACAATTTTGTTACCCCAATCAAAACAAACTGTTATTTGAGTATCTTGCGTTTCACTATTTCAATACTCAGCAGCCTACGAAGAGTACCACTCAAATCCAAACCATGGTGCTGATCATAAGTCAACAATTCATTAAACGGAATACACAACACTGGTAACTGAAAATTAAATAAACCTTCCCTAAGACTTTTTAAAAAAATATTGTGGCCTTCTAAATATTATCAGATTTATTTCTCCAAGAGAGTAACCCTGTCACTGCAGTACCAAATCATCCACTAACAAATGTTTACACTTTTACACTGAAACCTCCAAATTCTAAGATGTCACCTAGCTACTGTATGCATCTAGTGAGTATGACTGAAATATTATTGCTCTGTAATTCAAAGCTTTTACAAGTGGACTTGTTTCCTCCCTTCTTCTAAAAGACTGCTGATTGTATAGAGCATTGTTTCTTACAAGACCAAACTGCTTACGTTTTGTAGATTTGTTTAGCAGAGTAGAGTGGCAATGACAAAGATATTATTTTGTATATGAAAACAAAAGGGTGCATTCTAAATCATGTTGATGTATCACTTAAATTTTATTCCTAGAATATTTCTCATAGTTTGTTGTTTTACAATACTGAGAATTAATTCCTGTATGTTTATAATTGACTTGGTGAGCGATTTATACACCCTTTTGGAAAGAAAAAAAGAAAAAATAAAATTAACAGGTTTCCAGAAGACATATTCAGTTACTTTTGTGAGCGGGCATTATTTTTCCTTTAGTGGAATACATGGCAACACACATACACCCAAAGAACCATACTAGTGTACCCCATAATGCAGAAGACACAGCATGCAATAGCTACTGACATAGAGTAGATTTTTTTTTTTACACCGTTTTGAAGTTAGCGTGTTCTGACTTTTTTTTTTTTTTTTTTTTTTTAAGATGCTCCACGAACTACAATCATGACCAGATAGTCCTCCTCAGTTTTAGCCAGAGCTTTGGCAGAGGAATCGAGGAACTGCTGGGAGAAATCACAGGGAGGGAAAGCATGGAGAACCCCTGTGTTGTCTTTATCTCGGCTCCCTCCCACAGGCAGGCTGATGACCCCAGCCGCTTGCTTTTGCTTTAGGTAGGACACCAGGTTACGAAGCGGCCGCTGAGTCGAGGCGGCCGGGTCGGACGACGACACCTCGTCCGTGCTCCCTGGGACCGCCAGCAGGATGGCGTAGCCACCGGGTCCTGCCACCTTGATGCGCCGGGACACCTCGTCGAGCTTGGGCTGGTCCAGGCGGAGGCGTTGGGTGATCTTCAGCTCGCTCACCTGCCTCCCCGTCTGGCCGTCGATGAGTAGGTCGCTGGCCACGCTGTGGTCGCCCTCCAGCAGGTGCATGTTGGCTGGGAAGTTGCTGTTCTTCAGCAGCAGCATACCATGCCAGGCCAGGCCCAGCTTGCCGCCGTCCTGCTTGGACTGGCCCCCTTTAGAACTGCCATCAGTGCGTTCTCTCTTAGCTGGGCCTTTGCTGCTGTCGCCTGCCTTGCGTTTGCGCTCTCCCACTATGGAAACCCCACTGCTCAAGGGTCCCCTGTCAGAGAGGCTCTGGTTTTTGAGCCTCCTTTCGGCCCCGCCTCGCTCCAGGCTGCTGTGACGTTCTCGTGCCGGGGAGGGCCTGTCTCCCCGCAGAGGGCGCTCTGAGTCACTAAAGCGGCCTCCTTCTCTGCTGCTGCCCCCTGGACTGCCATCAGGGGAGGCGCGCCTACGCCTGACTGTCCTCTCAGTGCTGTCAGGGGAGCAGTCTAGATGGCGTCCGTCCTCCATTACACGCCGTTTGCGTGCAGGGTCTCGTCCTTGCAGCTCTCGCTCCAGAGACCAGGGCTCCCGCGGCCGCCGCTCCCGTTCCAGGTGCTCCAGAGGCTCAAAGGGTGAGGCGCGCACCCGGTCACGAATAGCAGGGTTGGGCCACTCGGCTCCCGGAAAGAGCTCTCTCTCTCTGAAGTGAAGGGGCGGTGGAGTCCTTTCCCTGACCCTAAGAGGTTCAGGTGTTGCACGGTGGACAAATGACTCTGCCACCATGTCAAACGGTGGCAGCGGGAGGGGCTGGAGGAACTGCTGCTGGTACCGGTGCTCAGTGTCTGCAAAGTCCACACGGAGTCTTCTCTCTGGACCCCCCAATGGGAAGCCACGCATGTGTGTACAAGCTGCCTGTGCCGCGTCGAGGCTCTCATACTGGATGTAGGCCCAGGTGTCCCCTTTCCTGTAGTCAATTGTCCTTATAGTGCCAAAGCGGTCAAACTCTCTTGCCAGAGCAGCTAAAGGGACCCAGGGGCCAAGTCCACCCACCCACAGGCGTGTGGTGGGAGTTGCTTTACCATAGCCTATCTTTATAGGGTTGCGGCCCACAATTTTGCCAGACATACTAAGTTTGGCACGATGGGCCATGTCGAGGTTCTCAAATTTAAGAAAACCATATGTGCTGGTTTGTCCCCGTGTGGGTCTCTTGATGTCCACCTCTGTTATAACCCCAAACCTGTCGAAGGCTCTCCTCAGGTCGGTCTCTGTAACAGTTATGTCCAGGTTACCCAAAAACAATGTCCTATTGGCTCTTTGGTCATCTTCTGGTGATATAAAATCCTCCTCACGAAAAGCTGCTCGCTCTGCAATGAAAGCTGGGCGCGCCCTGGCCTCAAAGAGAGCAAACTCCCTCTCACGTTCGAGGTCTCTAGGCAGAGGGGGTGGTGGAGGAGGAGGAAGTCTTCCTAGGGCCAGCTGCTGAAGCCTGTAGTCTCTATATCCAAGCCCAGTTGGCGAGAGGGGCCTCTGAGTATGCAAATGTCTGTGGCCTTGAGCCGCACCATACGGATCTCTTTCGACCGGAGACCGACTTCTCCTCCTGTTTATGTACACGGCCTCAATTTTCAGTGGACGGTCATACAACACTAACCTGCCCCGAGCGTGTTTGGCAGCTCGGGCATCCTCCGGCTTTCTGAAGTTCACAAACGCTATCCGCTCGTCGTTGCTGCGGCTAATTTTGACGCTCACGTCTCCGAATTTCTTAAACTCGTGAAAAAGCCCATCTTCTATGTCTTCGTCGCTCAGCTGAGTGCCGAGCTCGCTGATTTTCAGGGTTTTGTACTCACTTTCCGCGTTGGGCGGCGGAGCCCGCTGGTCCGCCCGGGAGTTGGTCCTCGGCGCGGCTAAATCCAGCGTCAGGTTCAGGTTGTGGTTTTTACCGACCGAGCTAGCGGCTGCAGCCTGGTAACTATGGTTATTCCCGGCTCGTCCGTGGCCGTCGAAGTCCCGGTCTCTCTTCTCGCCGAGCAAACTTCTTCTCGTCGAGCCGCCGTCACTTTTAGTCGAGCTATTCCCGTTATTATTTCCACCGGAGACCGAGATAGCACCCATTTTCTTGCTAGCTGGGTGGCATCCTCCCCTGTCTCGGATGTCGTCCAGGGCCCGCGAGCGCTTTTTAATCGGCGAACGTTCTTTACCTTTCATCTCGGTCCACGCGAGGCCGACCGTCGGGACGCTGGCGGGGTTTCTTCCTGTAATTTCTGCGACTTGTTGCAGAAAATTGTAG
>OMKK01054572.1:0-15657 GCA_900302305.1 Polymixia japonica
ATGAGGCTGCAGGTTTTCATTCCAACCAAACACTACACCAGGTGATTTCACTGATTAGCCCCTCCTCTCTTGTTAAAGGTGAGCCAGTCAGTGAAATCACCTGGTGTAGTCTTCGGTTGGAATGAAAACCTGCAGCCTCATGGCTCTCCATGGCACAGGATTGCCCACCCCTGCCTTAAATGAACTCAATTTTAAAGTGGCAATCTCGAGGATCTCTGTTTCTTTGTCTTTGGTGGCACCGATGGTGAAAAACGGTAATTGCAGGTGTGTAATTGGACCTCACTTCAAAGGGAAAACACTTCACTAAAGCTCATTTGAAGGCATGACAGGGAAGTTGCCACAGACACCCGGTTCTTAATACTCATAATACTGCAAATGCAAGGGCTTTCATCAGTGGGCCACAGGCTCAATCACCATTGTGTTACCTCATTCAGCGATAGATAGTGACTTAATAGACATTTATTTAAATGAAAATATTCGGAGATCTTCGAAATGACCACTTTAAGAATGTTTAATGGAGGCAACGTTGCACTGACCTTTTTGTGCAGGAAAGGCTTTACTTCACTAATTACTAAAACAACACATCCCAGTCGGGTACACCAAGCCCTCAGCATTATCTGGCATTTAAATTTGGGGTTACACAAAGCAGCGTTCACACACAAATTAAAAATTGATTTGCTTTGTGTTACGTCCCATTTCACATGGGATCTCATGCAAGTTGCATGGGGAGGCGATATAGTTATCCTCTAACCCGGGCTTTGCCCATGCTACTCTCTACACTACAGTCTTGCACTGTGTTTCACTTCACTCATTCAATCACACCCAGACATTTGTTCATTAGCCTGTGCACCTCTCATCACCATTTGGTACCCAAGGCGCAGGTGCAGAGCTCCAAACCTGGGTCTCAGGGTCTGAGCAGTCCCCACTCCAAAGCCAACATTGCATGGGGAGGAAGTCTCTCCTTGGGTTTTTTAAATTTGTCCTTCTCTCTCCGTAGAACCCTCAACACCTCTATGGGGTCTGTCTTCCCTGTGAACTTCTGAACTCCTTCCTCCCTATAGCAAATCGAAGGGAGGTAAGACAAAGACAGAAAATGTCATGCTGATACAGGGTCAGGGAAGGGAACTAACTTTTAATGTCCATGGGCCACAGGGGAAGATAAATCCTGAAACTCACCAGTAACTTAGCCAAATGATTTTGTAATAGAATATGACCTCTAAATGATGGTTGGTTACTTAAAACCTAGTCAACAACTTTTCATTCCTTCATATTTTGAGTACACTGAGCTATAACTGTACGTACAGTACATGTCAAAACCTACGAGAGGCGAAGAAAAGGGTTGTATTCAAACTCCTCCATTAAGGTAGATGGCACTGTGGGTTTGTCATCCTCATCTCTAGCCTGCAGACACAAGGAGCAAGACTGTCAGGCAAATACACGTCATTCATATGAAACACAGACGAATTTCACGGTAAGCAATATTTCTCGGGTCAAGAATATCTTTCAGCTTGAACGTGTCAGCGTACAGCTCACCCTGGCCCAGCTCAGCATCTCCTTCACTTTCTCATTCTCTGGTTCCACCAGCATGGCAAACTTCAGGTTCTTAATTGTGTACTCGTGTCCACAGAACACCTTCTATAAATGAATGAAATGGGTTTTAGAATTAGAGTCCTTATTCCCTTGGTCAGAATTAGGGCCCTCGGGTTTTTCTAGTTAAACAAACTAATCTGTAAACCTCTGGGTTTATGTCATATAGAGAGAAGTAGAGTCTAGGCCTACTGGTCATTCCGTACCTAATGTTCTATTTTAGAGTTGTTTTACTTTTCTGACAGAGGAAGTAGAAGATTGCTGCTTTCAAACCCCTGTAATTGTTCACAATGAATCGGTCTTACATCAGCTCTTACCCGAGGTCACGTTGCGTTAACGGCGTCAACTCTGTAATGGCTGTTTTGTACCACAGTCAAATACCCATATTTCCACTGACCGTGTCTTGAGGTAGGCAGCCAAGCACCTGGGTCAGGTTGTGGTACATCTGTTCTGCTGTGCCCTCAAAGAACTGCCCACAGCCGCCCACGAACAATGTATCGCCTAACAATCACAACAAAAGGACAATGGTGTCAGAAAAACGGTCTCCCGGCAACTAAAACAGATGAATAGTGTTTGGTATTGTCCATCGTTGATTTCATATCTCTAGCCACTCAAAATAAAGTTATTTAGCATATTTACAACTGATGTCACTCCAGGTTATACCACACTTGGTGGATTCACATATTGGCACTGTTCAAAAATAACACGTATGAAAAATAGAAAAGTTATTTTTCTGCTTTAAACTGATTCACCAGCTCTTTTTGTTATCAGACAAAGACCTGTGAACACAGCAGGGGCGTCAGTGCATTCATCCTCCCAAACAAAGTAGCACATGTGACCAGAAGTATGGCAGGGTGTAAATAGGCACCTCACATTGATGGAGTTAAACTGCAAATGGAGAAAACACGATATCAAAAGACAATATGGCTGAGAACAAGAGTTTCAAATGCTGAGAGACCAAACCAATGTTTTCAAATATGTGAACATCATAACCAAGGCACTAGTAAATTATGGCATGCTCCTTTTTTTCCAGCTCAGTTTGGGCACCTTGAGTTCCTGAGCGTTGGTGACTTTATCAGTCAGACCCCCGATGCGATCATCACCCCCATACACCCTCAACCCCGGGACCTCCTTCAGCAGAGCCTCGTTCCCTCGAGCGTGGTCCCTGGTTAGCGAAAACGGGTTTGGGTTCATTACATTCTCGTGGGCTAAAACAAATTTGTCTTGTAACACCATGACTGTTATTGATATGCATCCTTGTTACCAGTCTTTTATTTTCCATTATCCCCTCTTGCAGAAAACTCTTACCAATGATGGTGTGTGGTAAGAACAGCCTTAAGCGATAATCCCTCTCTCTTCACTATTTCCAGCAGCTGTACAAATAAAAAATGACATTAAAGCTATTACCCATCATTGATATATTCATAAGAATGACATTAAATCCATCCTTTGTGCATCCAAATAAACTATCTTGATTAGTTGATTTTGCCAATTTACTACAACCCCCATCTCACCCGGTGGGGTACCGCAGGGTCCACAGCGATGGCCTCTTTACTTTGCTCTTCAATCACTAGGTACATGTAATTGTCCTCCAGGATGGATATCACCTTTACCTTCATGGCACCCCTCACACGCATGCGCACTATTGTGAGCAACGTTGCACTGGAAGAAGCGTTTTCATTACTCATCACTTTCATCACTCATCACTTTCATCAATGCTTAAACGCTTGATATTAAATTGACAATAACCCAAGTAGAATCTGCAATGGCTGAAAACCCGAGTGATCGACAGGATATGCATTAGCTAATGGAAGTATGCAAGAGAAAACTGAGGTTATACTAGCCTTAAAACCTACCAGCGTAGCACACTGAATGTTATCGGCTCATGAGGCTGTCTAAAGCTTTTGTGCAAATACTATAAAACTATACGAGTCAAGATTTAAGATAGTTACCTTTGCCTTACTGATAGCGAATAGATTGTTTTTCCAGTTGTCACTCCCTGGAAATGTTTGCACTACATTCCAGATCTCAGGCCATGGAGGTAATCGCGACATCATCGAACGAACAAATGTCAAAGCAGAGGCATTTAATAGAGCCGGAAAAATTCAACAAGCAATTTCAATATTGCCATATCAATGGATCTCAGAAGTCAAGAAGATGCCATTCGTTACTGTATTTAAAAAAAAGTGCAATAATTATGATTTTGTTATTACTTACTAGAGCATGGATGTTTTATTGCTTTTTTTCAAGAGTAACATTTAATGTTAGAAAGCAGGCAATGCTTTACTCTCAGAACGCTTTTGAAATAAAAAGAAATTCACTCCGGATTACATGAACTACCAAAACAGTAGTTTCCAAAACATTATGAATGTAAATTTAAATATTAGCATGAAGGAACATCAAAATAAAAACATATTTGATTTGAAAGCTTTGTACAGATAATAGAAATAACAGAAAATAATCATCTTATAAATTTACAGAAAGTGTACATATATTAAGACATTTTCTTAGCTGAAAGGTTCCCTGTCATGTTGTCCTTTTTTACAAATTTCAACAGAGTGAAACAGTATTTTGTACATCAATATATCAATGGTACGATTTACAGGTTACACAGTATTTACAAGTGAACCTAAATTTAAACTAAATCATTCAATTAACATCCACATATTCAGTAAAACCAAATAGTATTCCAATATTAGTCAAGAACTATCTTTGCAACATTTTCATAAAAAAAAATCCAATTTTTTGATTATACCTAAAAAGGCCATTTTGTTTGGATGATGATGATGAGTTTAAAAGAATATAAGGGTCTGAACTGGAGTAAACAAATATGACATTTACAGAGTGAAAGTTTAACTTTGAAAATGGACAAGAGATTTGCCTTTGTGTACTATCAACAGCGTGTGGTGCTATATGCAATTGTAACAGAACAATAATCTTAGGTACTATAAGCACATTGGGCATTACTCCTTGGGCACCTTGAAGCCATCCTTTTCTTTCCGGAGACTTCTCATAGTTTTAATAGGCTCTGTCTGTTCCACATGGTCTTGTACAGACTTCTCTCTAAAAGGAACAGAAAAAAATCTGATTAGATAGCACATTAATCAGAAGTGTTCACTTCACAACACTATATGCATTGTTACACATTTGCAACAAATTAGTTGTGAACATAGGAGAAGAGTGCTCTTCTGAAATAATTAGAGTAATGAAGGTGTACATACTTAACTCTCATAAAAGGGTTGAATGTGAATTCATCTGCCAAAGTGGAGGGAATGGTAGGTTCACCATTGCTGCATTTCTCCTAAAACAATTGTAAAGACATTTTTATTTTTATTTTCATAGACTAATTAAACATTGTACCATAATGGCAACGATCACTTGCATGTCACATGATGGATTAAATACCTTCGCCCATGCAAGTTTCTTCTGAATGACATCACTGTCCGGTTCCACATGACGCGCAAATTTCAGATTGCTGACCGTGTACTCGTGACCACAGTAAACACGCTAAAACACATACAATCAGCATCCTCAGAGTTAGCATGTCAAAATTGTCCCACAAAGACAAATGACCTACAGAACCTAAATTGGTAATAAGGGCAGGCAGTATTATATAGGATTATATATGAAGACTTCGTCTTCCACCTATGTGAAAGTCCCTGCTAAGAAATCTGCTGTTCAGACTTTTGTTCAACATAGAAATTTGAAATACATTCATATTCAACCGTATAACTTGTATATGTAAAATACACTTTTTAGAACTTTCTTAAACCACCTTAACTCCATTTAAGACTACTTACTGTAGTTTACATATAATACCAAAGTAAACAAAATATTTCACAGCTTAAAAAAAAAAGAAAAAGGTTTACAGGTACCTATTGTCACAATTACATTACAGACAGATTGTTTAACACACTATAGCAGTATATTTACCGTCTCAGGAGGCAGGCGTCCCAGAATTTCTATCAAGGCCTTGTACATTTGGTCTGCTGTACCCTCGAAGAATTTACCACAGCCAGCCACAAACAGCGTATCTCCTGTACGAAAAAGACAAATCACAAGGGAATTGATGATTATCCATGACAATTTGTTGATTAATTATGGGAGGATGCAGAACAATTTGTAACTTTTCAGACTACATTGCTTTAAAGATCATGAAACTTTTGTACTTAACCAAACAATTAAATAAAGATAAGATATCCACAGAGATCATATAAATATTCTGATTAAAAGTATGCTTTTACCAAAAATAAATATAATCTATTTATTTCTAATTTAAAACAAATTGTGACTGCCTGACACAACTTGTGTTTTATGTAATGGGTATCCATGGCCTTACCACAGCTATCTCTCAGTCTGGCTGTAGCCAGTTCAGTCAGTGTGTATTCAGTGAACAAAAATGACTAAGCTCGTCAATGTGGAGTTCACTCAATGTAGCTCCAAACGGTGGTTGTTTGATAGAGAAACTTGCAACCACTGAATGGGGCGTGAGCTTGAGTTTAAAGCAGCATTTTCAATGTGTTCAGTTGAACAAGTGAACACATGCACCCTCTCGTGGGTAGAAAATAATACATATTTCACCTTTAACAATGATAAACTTGTATAAAGTCATGAACTGATATTGCCAACCTGGTTAGAGATACCTGTGAAGACTGCTGGCGGCTCAGTGCTGTTTTCTTTTGTCACATAGTAACAGATGTGACCAGTGGTGTGACATGGAGTAAACAGGCATTTAACAGTGAGAGAGCCAACCTTGGGAAAGATACCAGAGAGAAAACATCTGTTATAAATCAGTTTCATGCCATGTCATTGGATTCTGTAACAAGTTACAGAAATGCTAAGCAAAGTTTAAGGTAATTGAGGACTTATTTTTATGGTAATTTATGTGATTTGACAGTCTTACTTTTAAAGTGTTGGAGTGAGTGACTTTCTTTGTAAGGGCATCAACTCTGTCATCTCCGCCATACACTTTAAGCCCAGGCATCAATCTCACCATCTTCTCATTTCCACCAGCATGATCCCTATGGGAAGAAAATTGAAAATGGTTGAAAATGGAAAATGGTACAGTATTTCTCATGATCAGGTATTTGGGTCAAAAGTGTAACAGCACAGAGCTGATTGTTCAATGCAGGATAAGAGAAGACTTAACCTACCAGTGGTGATGTGTGGTCAGGACTGTTGTGAGTCTTACGCCATGCTTTCTGACCGCCTCCACAACCTGTCAAGGAAGTGCAAAACCGACTGTTCACAAAGGGTTTATCTGAAGCACATACGTCACATATCACTGTTTGATACACGTCTACACACCTTTACTGGCTCAACAGGGTCAACGACAGCCGCTTCTTTGGAATCCACGTCAATGAGGAGGTACATGTAGTTGTCACTGAGTGCAGGAAGAAGTTCTATCTTCATATTTGTTTGTTCAACCAGAGACGATTTCCTTATAGGGGTGTGAAGGAGGGCTGCTGCCTGGGCTTGGATTTTAACAGGTGCTACGTGGGAGAAACAAATTCAAACCTTGATAAACATGAATGACACAGCAGCTATAGGCTGAAACATCACTAACATACGACTGAACTAATGTTATGACCGACTGTGAGGTAGAGCTAAACAAGGCTGACCAACAGCCTCGTCAACGTTACTCGACAAATAAGGAAAGCGAATAGATTTTAATAATCGTGTATGAACACCTACCAGTCAAGCTTGCGTCGTAACGATGTGCTAAAGTAGGAACATTTACGTACCAAGTTTATATGTTGTTGCAGCTCCAACGAGACCGAGAGTGCAGGCACTCGCCACAAGTGACCTGAATAACATAACAACACGGGTTTACTCAAATCGGATGAACCAGAACTGTTTAGCTCCGCGTAGCTCCGCCCTCTTAGTCAACTTTGACCTCCCTGTGTAGACCAATCAGCAGAGGGGGAGTAGCACGTGAACGGGCTGCTTAAAGGAACAGTGCCAGAAGAGGCCTTCTCGTTGTGATTATTATAGCTATAGGGCATATAATTTTTTTTACATTTTTTAGCGTGACTTAATGTAACTATTTTAAGTTATTTTTAGGGTGATATACAGTAAAATACTTTGATATTGGATTATTCAATGAGGTTGACGCGCAAGCTTTTTACCCTCTTGACACGCCGTAGTTTGACACACTACGGTTACGGAACAGCTGGCGGTCAAAGGTCGCTGACAGGTGCGGACTGCATTGAAGCGGCCGGACGCTTTACGTACATTAAACAATGACTGCGCGAAACGTGTCTCGGTTTTGGGAGTGGGGAAGGAAGATCATCTGCGTTGGACGAAACTACGCGGACCACGCAAAAGAGCTGAAGAACGCAGTTCCCACAGAGCCCGTGTTGTTCCTGAAACCCCCTTCTGCATATGTGAAAGAAGGCTCCCCTATCCTGGTGCCCCTGTACTCTGCTAATCTGCACCATGAAGTTGAGTTGGGGATTGTCATTGGAAAAGGAGGTACGGCCATCCCACAGTCTTCTGCCATGGACCATGTTGCGGGCTATGCTCTGTGCTTGGACATGACAGCTCGGGATATCCAGGATGAGTGCAAGTCCAAAGGTCTGCCGTGGACCCTGGCCAAAGCTTTCAATACCTCTTGCCCCATCAGCGAGTTCATTCCTAAAGAACGCATTCCTGATCCGGGGAACGTAAAGCTGTGGTTGAAGGTCAATGACCAGCTGCGGCAGAACGGCTGCACCTCCCAGATGATTTTCTCTATCCCGTATCTCATCAGCTACATCAGCGAGATCATCACCTTGGAGGAGGGGGACCTCATTCTGACAGGGACCCCTAAAGGGGTGTCTGCTGTACAACAGCACGACGAACTCCAGGCTGGAATAGAGGACATTATCACAATGACTTTCAAAGTAGACAGACAAGAGCACTGATAGAAAATATACGTGACTTAAAAGATCCATACAATGGAAAATAGATAGTTACCAAGATTTATATGAGAAAGTGCATTTGATTGGGAAGTTAGCCTTCTCCTTTTCTCACCGTCTGTCAAAGTGGTGTCTAGACCAGCAGGTGGCAGTCCTTCTCAACATTTACCAGAGATACTGCTTTCAGATGCCTATGCTGTATGTTGGATATACAGCATTTGCAAATACTACCAGCTACCAAGTCCCTCTCTGGTCATCTTGATTGATACAATTTAATAAATTAACAAAATGAACTGAGCACAGAATTTGCAAACATTTTTTATCACACATTGTTATTGTCACATTTTAACAGATCGCATTAAAAGCAAACTATGAGTACTTGAACGTGTACACATCCCTAAAACTACGAGGACAGCAACATCTCTAGCATTTCGATTTTTTTTCACCATACACAATTTATTTATGTTGGCGTGTCATTCAGAGTCTTAAACAACTCACTGAGATAAGCTTTCCCATATCCTAGATGAGTAATAGCTGAGAAATTGGTCATTTAATAGTGAGGGGGCTTACAAGGCAAGGGAGATTTGACACTGTTTACCTTATCCCCCTTAAATATGAAGCATATTTTGTTGCTAGCTGTCTTTTTGGATCTTTGAATGGGCTAGACTCATACAGTATACCCTCTATGCTCTCTGTATACTCATGTGACCAGAAATTGCTGTGCTGTCCCTTCAGGACCTTGTTTATACGTCCTTGACATCCACTCCACATCTACTTACTCTGGCCTCCATTTTTACTTTTGGCTCTTTCACTGATTTTGCTCTTACTCTGACAAATGCAGTATGTCAATGGAAAGTGATAATTAAGGCAGTGACAATTCAAGGCAGGATATGATCTAATTCTGTGTTTGGCTTTTCACTTCAACACACTGTGGACTTTGAGAAGACAGAAGTTGATTTTAGCTATTTGGTACACCCAAAGGACTGAAATTATTTTAAATGTACATAATCCCTGTCAATAACATTTAATAAAGTGGCATGATTTTTAATTATTGCTCAGACAGGTCTCTCTTGAAAATGAGACCCTGGGTCTCAATGAGATACTTTCCTGTATAAATAAAGGTTAAATTAAAAAAATTTAAAAAATAATTAATTTTTTTCTAATGTGATAGTCCTGCGTGGTAGAAAAAGGCAGTCTACCTTAAAATGGTAACCACAATTTTCCAGGGGTGTTTAACATCTGTTCCAGGTTCAATTACACTTCTCCCACAGGCCTGTTTTCAGGATCAATCAGGGCCCTCAGCTCATCCCAGACCTGTCTGCTGTAACCCGAGCCTCTGTGTGCATCATCTTCTTACAACTCTAGGGCATCCTATCACCGAGCCTCACGAGGCCCAAGCACTGGCCCTCAGGGGCCCCTGAGGTCATGTGTGTCCATCACCAGAACAGCTATGACAGATTCAATAGGATTTGGGATTTGGAAAATGTAGCTCTCTAACAACACCAGTTTTGTTTTTTTTGTTTTTTAATTCGGCCATGTTAGAACGGGGTTAGAGGAGCACATAATATGACATATGCTCACAGGTGTCGTCTTTTCTGAGATATGAATCATGCTATTCATCGTCCCCTCATGACTGACTGTATCACACACTCGAAGGCCTTAACAATGGCTTCAAAGCACGAGTGCAGCTCTGTTTTAACATTCAGCGCTTGAAGTGGTATGTTGTCACCGCTAAGAAGCCCAAGAAGGACTACACTTATCCCTTCAAGAAGGGAGTGGTTCACCTGGAGACCACAGTCCTCCCACCTGGCTCACACAAATGAATGATGCCATTCATTTCATGTGATCAAGCCAGGGTGTAACTGAGCCAAACAGTTCCTCTTTTATACAAAATAAATGTAGCGCACTATCCCAACTAATCCTGACCAAAACCAAAGGTAAATCCATTGTCTAGTGCTCATTTTTAGCAAGTTGACACGACAGGAAACAGTATTAGTTATTTTTGTCAGAAAACATTCCCTTCCTCTCCAAGCGTGAGAAGTTGAAGGTGAGCACAGACGTAATGTGACAGGCATGTGGCTGTTAAGACAAGACCAGGGAGAGGAGAGACAGGCAGGTGGTCGGGTCTGTTGGCTGAGGTTCATTTTACACTTGCCTTGTATGTGACGTGTTGCTGCAGTCTGACAATGTCTATTCATAGCCACCAGCGTATGTTCATTACTAGTGTCATAGTATCTATCTCGCTGGAAGATATTGGATAAAATCTGACAGGTTCACACAGACTGTAGAACCTTTGTGTCAATGTTCAAAGAACAGTTATGTTATGAAGGGAGGATAATGTTTTTGTATTTTTTCTCTCTCATAGATTCACATAAACACACTCCGGTCCACTAGCCTTAAGACAAACAACCATGTGTCAGTTTAGATATTTTCTGCGCAGCCAACATACTTGCAGGTTGGGTATTCAATACACATCATTGGACTGTGTGTCTTGTACATTACCTGAAAGTATACAACTTCTTGTTTCAATTATTAATGCGAAAGAACCCTCAAAACACACCATTATTTAGATAATTGAAAGCGTCTAAAAACTTAAAACGGACTCGTGTAGTTCTTATTTTAAAAGATCCAAGCGTCGGCAGCACTGAACATCCACCATGTGAAAGCGCTTTAGAACTTGGCCACGTCCGTGTTTAGAAAATGACCATTCGTGACGCTGAGCTTCGCGTGCTGCGCTGCATGTCACCAGACAGTGCTGTGGTGTGGCCATTCTTAGCAAGAAACCACCGACACACACAACCAATGGAAGGACTGAGTCAGAGAGGATACATATGGCATATCACATCACAAAGCCACGCATTCACATGGCCAGTAAAATTTATATTATTTTATTTATTTTCCGGAAAGGCAGTAGCGCTACTGTGTGCGTTTTTTCATAGGTTTTCATAAATGCTGTTCGCCATTGCTCAGAAAATGTGCGTGTGTGTGTGTGTGTGTGTGTGTGTGTGCGTGTGTGAGGGATTATATGTAACCCTCACTACTAGTTACAGTGTACCTTGTCTTTTTCAAATGCGTCCTGATTGCTGACAACCCTAGAACGGAGGATTTCTACACATGCAAATAATTATTTTGAGTTCAAGTCAATCCATCAAAAAGAATTAATCACTGGGTAGTTGCGGTTCAATAAAACCATGGAAGAAATGAATGAGCCAATTAGTGCTTTATACAGGCATGGCAGAGGGTTACCATGGGATGAAACTCACTCTGAAGGAATAGCGAACGTAGTCCTGGGCAAATTAAATGGAGCCATGCGTGAAGGCCAGGTGCACACCTCTTTCATTTAGAGCGCACGACATCTTACAGTGTGTTTACATTTTATTACATGTGGAAAATGTGTACAGGTGGAAGACAAGTGGATAGTGCACTATGAAGATGTATGTTTCAAGTAATCATTAAACTTGGCATTTGGTTATTATTGATTATAATTAAAGAGTGATTATAATTTCCATAGCCGGTTTAAAAAACAAACGCTCTTTTAACAGGGTTGTGCAATGTGTCAAGAACAGCCGTGACTCAATCTGAAGAATGCGGTCCTAGTTTTATTTGTGAAGGACTTCCATCCAGTTGGCTACAGTAGCTCTCTCAGCACCTCGAATGCTAACACTAGTGTTCGCCATTGTATAAACTTTGATTGCTCATGTTTTCCAATCAAGGCCCAGTAAGCAATCTGGTAATTGTGAGAGACAGTGTCTTGAAACGTGCCCAGAACAACAATATCATAAAACCCCATTGTGAAAATTCAAAATCCACATGCCTAAAAAGTTCTCTGTTTTGGACTGAGTTACCATCACCGTTTGAAAATTGTTCTAATTCAAATTACTTTCTCGTCAATTAAAGTTGGAGTCGTGATTTAACAACAAACTTTGGGCTCTAAACCACAGAGAAGAGAGAAAATCCCAGAGCATTTCTTCCTCTAGTCAAAGGCGACTGCGGTGTGGGTGGAAAATGTGTGGAGTCCTCCAACATGGACCGTCTTCATTTGTGGCTCCTCAATGGGAAACCACTTTTACGCTCTAATCCTGCTTTTTATCTGCTGTGTACAAATCAGCTCTTTTCCTCGAACACAGCCATAAAAGTGGTTCATCCCTCATAAGAGTGTTTCTGATTAGTCTGCCATGTGCTCATTCTCCCAAAATAAGAGTTGCCACAAAAAAATATACATCATTCATCATGCCTAATCTCCAACGGTCACAGCGCCCAGTTCACATTGGGTGATTTTCATTCAGGCAAACAAATCCGCAATTGTAGGAATTGATGGCATGCATCAAATTGTTGGGCTCAAATCCTTAGAAACTGCATTCCAGTCAAAGCTAAACAAATTGCCGTCCCCATGAGAATTGGGGATGTGGAGTTTTATGAACCTGTAATTTGACTTCAATGAGCTTTCTTTCTCATTGTTTTGCGCAAATGTAGTCCTGTTCATTCTGTATTCCAAATAAACTAGATATAATAAAGACGCCATTGTCTTCCTGTCCCCTGGATTTGGTGTATATTTACATTTCAACAAACCTTTGATGATCCAAGCTGTCCCCTGTGGGCTTGGACTGAATGGTTCAAATCATGAAACGCCGTACAGGCGCTGATTGGTGTATAACATTCTCTGGGTGTTTCTATCCCAAGATGCAGATTAATAAAATGTTAGAAAGGTTAAAGTTCATGATGGGTGCATTTCACATAAAGCAATATCTCACTTTCAAGTGTTTGAGTTTCGATAGCGATGTCACATACTTTCTTGCGTTACCCAGAGTAAAAAAAAAAACGTGGCTAACACATAATTTACGAACAACAGCAATATAATTTTCTGTCTTTGGTCGCGTGAATTTGCAAATTTAGAACTTTTGAGGAAAAACGAGTGACTGCCTGTGGTATCTATCTATTCTTTTTAAGCAGTAATGTAAAGTTTGTTTGTCTAGAGCACGGAGTTGAACGAAGGTACACGAGCTCTATTTGTGAAGTCTGGATTAGTTCAGACCCTTCCATTAGAGAATCCTAGTCCTCTTTCTCCACGTTACTTTTATTTATTCACTGTATCTATTTCATCCACCACCAGTGTTTAATATACTGTAGTCTACACTAAATGTCCCACTGATTTAATGAACGTTACGTTTGGGTTAGTACTTTGAACACTGGTCTTAACTTCTTTCCCAGATGGCAGAATGGGAAATTAGTTGTCTTTAATGCCTACTGCTGTGCTGGCACAGGGAAGGTAGCCATCAGCAAGAATGTTAAATAGAAAGTAATAAAAGTTGGCATAGATGAAATGAGCCAAGGACATTTAAATTCTAGTGAGGCCCACTAATACGCTGTGGCCAGACATATAAAACATGGGAATGTGACAGCTATACTGGCCAAATGGGAGGAGAAATGGATGGAGGACGGGATGGGGAACGGCAGGGCAACAGGGCACTAAACATGGTCCCCGCAAGGTTCTTGTGCGAGCAGGCCGACGCGTGTGACGTGCGAGGTGTGTGTGTGTGTGTGTGTGTACACACACTCGCGCGCAGACGCGCTCATACAATTTTTAACAAACATAAAAACGTTCCGCAAACTTTTACGTTCAACCGATTATATTTGGTTGAATATTTTGGGTTTACCCACCGAATGCAAACCGTGTTCCTCTGTATCATGTAAAAACATCTGCAACAAGGTCCCTTTTTTTTGGGTTATTCCACCAGCACAGATGTTCTTCTTCTTCTTCTTTCACACAGGAGAGTTTACCATGAAAGAGAGGAACGCTGCTAATTTGGAGCCCAGAGAAGAAGGTGGGGGCTTTCTAAGTTAGCTGACATACTCGTAATTAAAGGCCACGGCGCACGCTGGCCTCAGACTGTACATGTGGTCTTACTGTGTGGAAGTGGTGAGAGGAAAGGGAGTGTGAGAGACTAGGGAAGAGAGAGAGAGAGAGGGAGAGAGAGAGAGAGAGAGAGAGAGAGGAGAGAGAGAATACGGGCTTATGAGCGAGGGGTTGTGAGTGAGCAAGAAAGCATTGAATTGAGTGAAAGAGAGAGCAAGGGTTTGTAAGAGGACAGGAGAGTGTCAGAGAGTAAAGGACAAGAGAGAGAGAGATAGGGATAGAGACAGACATAGAGAGAGACATAGAGAGAGACTGAGAGAGAGAGAGAGACATGGAGAGAGACAGAGATAGAGAGATATTAATAAAGAGACAGACAGAGAGAGAGAGACTGAGAGAGACAAGGAGAGACAGAAAGATGAAGAGAGAGAAAGAGAAGCTTTATTGTTGCAGAAGTGATAAAAGGGTTTCTGTGCTGGTCTCTGGCTGATCCTTATCAAGGTCAAACGGATTGGACCAGGTGTGTGTTAGCTGTAGTATTTATTACATAAAGAAACAGCTGTAACAGACAGTCTACATATGAAGAGCCCATCGGTGATGATTTTACAGTAATGAAATCCAAAGCAACATTATTGTCCTGATGAACGTCATGTCAAATACAACTTTACTCTTTACTTCACAACACTGATGATCAGAGGCAGAATAAAGCTTTTATAAATATCAGTACGCTTTACTTTACTCCACATATAAAATTTCAAAGTTTTCCAGAATAATCACAGATGAAAAGAACATTTTCTTGTTCATAATTGATAACTGTTAGTTTCAATAATAACATTTACAAATACCCAGTTAGTATTGTCCAGTTGGTGATGATAATCGTGATGTACATTTAAAGAGCTAAATATGTACACATATGTATGTATGTACTGTATGTCAGGGTTTCCGTTAGCTGGTAATTACCGGTTTTTGCCTGGTAAAATATATAAGAAAAGGATTAATTAAAAACTTGCCAGTCAAAATGTCCGGAAATAATACTCATACAAAACGTAGCTATAACGAAGGCCTAGCCTTTTTTTTTTAAACAGGCTACAGATGTTACAGGTTACAGATGTTTCGTAATAGCCTACATTTTAGCGGCTAATGTTGAGGTTTTGCACAATCGTTACTGTTCGTTTTGCTTAATCGTTACTGTTCATTAAATAGCTGATAGCTATTAGCTATTAAATAGCATAAAAACAGATTTGAGGTCGTTGTCAATCTTTCGTCAAACTAGGTGTACATCCCAGCGGAAACCCTAAAGTCTATGTGTAAGTGTATGTA
>OMKK01054594.1:0-11511 GCA_900302305.1 Polymixia japonica
CAGGAGTCCCATGGGGGTTCTCTTCAGGCCGATGCTCTCCAGCTTGTTCTCCAGCTTGTTCTTCAGATTCCGCAGCCTCACCGAGGCATGGACGAGCACCACTGGAGAGAGAGAGAGAGAGAGAGAGAGAGAGAGAGAGAGAAACAGTAAGGTGAGAGAGGGGGTAGACAGAGAGTAAGAGAGATGAGAGAGAAAGACAGAGTAAGAGAGAGAGAGACAGAGAGAGAGAGAGGCACAGAGATAGAGACAGACAAAGGTAAAGACAGGGAGAGGTAGGGAGGGAGAGAGAAGGAAAAAAGAGAGAGAAGGCAACAGGGACCTTAGAGATATTATATGACTGATGTAGATGGCGGTTATGAAAAGCATTGACTGTCTGAAATCTAGGTCACAAGGAAGAGAGAGAGACATAAATAGCTCCAGAGAGAAAGAAGCTAAAGAGTATCTAATATACTTTGTGTAAGTGTGCGCTTGTAAGTATGTGTTCATATGTGTGTGTGTGTGTGTGTGTGTGCGTGTGTTCTCATCTTACACAGTATAGGAAAGGCGATCCCAAACAGGAACACAGCCACGCCACCCAGCACTGACAGGAAGAGGTAACTGGCCAGTAGGATGGCCAGCAGGGAGATTGACGGGTGGTTTCTACGGAAACGGCGAATGGGAGCTTGGTTCTCAGCGGCCCAGACAAAGCCCAGGAAAAGGAGAGTGACCACTGTTGCCCCGACGACCAGCTGGAAGGGCTGAAAATATCTGCCGGAAGAGACATTTGCCAGTCCATCACAGATTATCTGGTTGACTAAGGTGTCTTTTCTATGATACTAGTAGAGTTATCCGCTTCATTTTACCATGTTCCAAGATGCAGACACATGTTTCTAGAAAGCTCCTGAAACAAAAGAAGCTAAATTGGAAATGAGTTGATTTATGAAACCCCAAAGCATAATTTTTCATTTAATTTCAGTCAATTGATACTTGAGCCAATGCATTAGCAATCTCTCAATAAGTCAGAGTGGGAAATGACCACCAGCCAACCGGTGAGAAGTTTTCTCTTTGGTCTTAGGATTTGATTTTGAGATACTACTACTACTACTACTACTACTAATAATAATAATAATAATAAAGAGTAGATAAGTGATGGATGGATGAACAAATGGATGAGCAGGGAGAGAGTGGGAGGGATGAAGGCAAATAAAATATGGGAAAGATTTGATTTCAATAACTCCTAAGGTCTACACCAAAGAAACCTCCCTTCTAGACAGCCTTTCTCTCTCTGTTTTTATTTAGAAAAAAAAAAATTCACTGAAAAACCTTTGTGACGTTACATAATTTCCAGCATCTTTACCGAGACAGAGAGAGAGAGACTAGACAGAGAGAGACTAACCCTTTTCGTCGCTAATGTCCACGTCAAACTTACCCCACAATGACCAGACAGCCCAGCGCCGATAGAAGATAATTCGTCTGATAGTACAGCAAGTTGTTGATCATTCTATGATTCCATCGGTCTAAGTTACGAACATCAGGCACAGCAAAACGGGCCGAACACAGTAAAAAATCATCTAATGATCGGAGGGGTGGCGGCTGCACGTCTGCCATTTTTCCCAAACGATAACAAACTGCACTTCCCGGCATGCAACGGGGAGGAGCTGATACTCGGGTTCGTTCGAGAGCGTCGAGAGCGCTGATTCAGTCCCGCATGTTAGGAGTTCACGAAGTCAAAGAGCGAACGATTTTTTTTCAAGAGAAACCGGCCTTAGCTAAATTAATCCAACCATTTGTCGAGTGTCGAGATGAGTTCTCTAGTGAAACATTTACGAAGTTACTCAAGTCCTTTAAAAGAAATCACGAGATATTTATTGCGCAGGGCTCTTATTTTGATAGCATGCTGGTTCTTCCTGGTGACGTTTGGTCCTATGGAATTTGAAGTAGGGAGGCGTTCATAATGCGCATGACAAAAAAAGAACTCGTCTGTGTAGTAATGATTTAGCCATTTTTAATAGGTCTAGGTGGACTACTTAATCATGTTTGTTGTTATTTGGAATGTTATTGTTAATATTATATTAGTAGCAGTAGAATTTAGGTCACTGCAGCAGTAAAAGAAGAAGACGAAGAGGAAGAAGAGATATTATAATGTTATAAACTACATTTATATGTTTTTTTTAATGAGGAAACAATGATATAGCAGTGTGCTTTTCATCGATCTGTAATATACAGAGACGCACTCGGAGAGAGAGAGAGGAGGGGCGGGGGTGACTCTTATTCTGAAAGCGAAACGGCAGCGCGTCGGAGGGGGGGCAGCGCCCCGCGGCTCTCTGCGTCTCTCCGTTCTATCCGGTTGGCTGCGTAAACGCGCTCTCTGGGCTCCGCGCTAGAATGACAGCTCAGACGTGTCCACGTCAACACACAACACAGCCGCGATGGAGTCCACGTCCCTGGTAAGCGACCGGGGGAGGGGGGGGGTTAAACACGTTCAAAAATGTCAGATACCGTGTTAGAAAAGACACAAAATGATATTTATTTCTTATAGCTTTAGTCTGATGTGCGGCGTGACGTTAAAGTGTGCGTTGCCATTTGTTGCATTATGGTATTATGTTGGTTTAGGAGGGGAGGGGGGGGGGCAGACTGGCTTAGATAGGTGTCTTATTTAGTCCGTATGCAGCGTTTACCGGTGTCTGTGATTATAATGTTGTTTCTGCGAATAGACCCAAACGTAATGTTTCACGGTACGCGCCGTGGTAAAAAAAAAAAAATGGCACTTTTCTTCGCCGATATCAGTTGATATAAAAATAGTAGGGCTACTGGTTGCCAGTATTTGCCAGTACAACCACAGTGCGACGAGTTAGACTGTAACTTAATATAGTTATAACTTCATTATAGCAAACGTGATCCAGCATAATAAAGTTGTTCTGAGGAGTTCTGCGGGTCTGAGTCGCTGTGTGTAACTGTGCGTATTGGCATATGTGTGGAAATCGGTCGACGTGTTGAGCATATGTGCCACGTCCACCATTCTCTCTCACTCCAGGGATAGCTCTCCTCTTTTGCCTTGCGCACCATTTAGGCCCATCTCTCTCTCTCTCTCTCTCTCTCTCTCTCTCTCTCTCTCTCTCTGTTCTCTTTCTTTATCTTTCCTTTTCTCTGTTTTCTTTTAATTTACACCCTCCCCCGCGCTTCTCTCCATTCTCTCTTCCTATCTGTCTCTTCTGTTCTCGTTTTCTCTCATTTTCAGTCTTTCTTCCCGTCTTTCTCGCTTGCTCTCCACTCTTTTTCACTCCCTCCTCCTCTTTCTTGCTTTCTCTATCTCTTTTCTCCTGTCTCCTCTCTCCCTTCCCCCTCTTTTTGTCCTCTTCGTTCTTCTCCTGCTCTCCAACTACACCCCCCCCCTTTTACCCAGTCCTTTTGCTCTACAGGTGTGATTTGAATCAGTTCCCTGTCAGGATTCTCCCAGTAGTTGGTATGTGAAATAAATTGAACCAAGCCCACCTACTGAAATGATGGTTAATGCCCTGACTATAGCTTACTTCAAGTTGGAAGGTTTTTCTAATGTTGGGATGTAGGTCTGTTGTGTTTAAAAGGCAAGCAAATGTCTCCCACGTTCTTGCCAGTACTCTGCCACAATGCCCCAAGTTTCGTGCATTTTAAAGCCAGTACAGACAAGATTTTTGCATTGCAACATATCATTATAAAATCTATTTTGATGACATAATGTAATGGCTGTGGAAAAATGACACCATCGCCATTAAGATTGGTTCCCTAGCAACCTCGCAATTTTGTGCCATCGGGTACAATCTATTACACAAATATAAGGACTGGCGTATGGCACATAGGCAGCTAAAACAGGAAGAGCCTCTTCTGCGAACATGTTTAGTCCTCTCCTTCTGACAGTCTTGCTCGGCTTTTGCTTTTGTCACTGAGCTTTGTAAACAAATGCGATTGTGTAGTTTCTGGGTTTAAGTGGCTTGGTTGCCTTTGCAACAGCAATGTAAAAAAATAAAATAAAAAATGATACCACTAGGAAACTCAAGGGGAGCTAAAATCAAAATCTCACAATCCTGTCTGTAGCTACTTTAACTTTAACTTTAGTATATCAACAATTAACACATGTTATGGTGTTATTAGGAGTTCTGTGATAAATACGTCTAAATGATCATTTTAGTTCCTCAGTTGATCAGCCTAGTCTGCCTGCTGTTTGATTCCTTATTTCTTTTCGTAAAACACATTTTATTGCAGTAGTACAGTAACAGAGATATTAGCGTCACAAAAAATGTTTTATATATTGAATCTTAGACACAAACATCCCTTACCAAATCCCACTGTTTATAATGATATAGGGTATAGCTTGCATTTTCAAATAGAGAGTCTATCCATATATTCACGTATCCCAATATCCAGATGTATATTTACACACACATATGAAGATACATCACATATACATTTAAATAAATATATAATAAGAAATATACACATAGAATAAATAAACAAATAAAATGATAAAATAAAAATCTACTAAAATAATAGGTAAAAGGCAGGATATGTCGTGACATTCAAGATCTTAAGTGCTGTTCACCCTCTAAGTGATTGCTAGGCTTGATGATATTAACCAACTGGTTAAGTCAGAGGATCAATTCTTAAAGTAGGAAGTAAGAGTTCTTGTTTTCATTGATTTTTCTCTGTTCTGTAAACCTGATAGGTTCTCTGGAGGGGGAGGAGGGTGTTCTCGTTTCATTAGGCCAATGGAATCACGTTTACAACCCTGATGGTCCCTCCTAGAAGACTCCTCAGATTCTATTGGTGTATCATCTAAAACCGCAGCAGTCTTATTGGTGTCTTTAGGCTGTAACAAGGATGAATAGAAGGATGGACTGACTGACAGACAGACAGAGCTGGAACACTATCACTGACGCCCAGGCCTACGCCAGAGAAGTCGGGGTGGCCAAGGTTTTTGGGAAATGGGTGTATAACTGAAAATATCACAGGTTTTAATCTCCACAACTGCTAATGTGCCCACCAACACCCAAATGACTGGTTGAAGTGCCCTTGAGCTAGATGCTGACACCCTAACTGCTCAGTCATTGTAAGTCACCTTGGATAAGCCTATCAGCTAGGCTATATGACTGAAATGTAAATGTAAATCTTTTGGTTTCATTCTGAGTCACAAAGGGCAGCAGGAGTCCCAAAAAAGAGCAAAGATTGAAAACTACTGCAGTGCTCACGTCACAAGCAACTGCAATTTATTAAATCATAGAGAAAGGGTTTCCTGTGGCGTCCTATGGCCTCTATCCAGAATCCTCTGCTCACAAATGAAGTTGGAAATATACTGAAACCAAACAAGTCATTATTACATTGTGGGCATTTAGCTGAAGGTCTCACCCAGAATAACCTGAGACTTTGAGCAGGTGGGGGGGTTCAGTGTATTGCTTTATAACACAGTAACAGGACATCTTAGCTGTTCATGGACTCAGGGCGTCCGTGTTATGTTGACTGATTAACAGTTGAGTGTGCAGGTAGGGCGTTTTGCTCAAGGCCGGGACACATGCGCAAAAACAAATACCCACCCACAAAGACACCACCTCTGTTTGAATTTGCAATTTCTTTTCAAGTGCTGGTAGCCCCAAGGTGAGGGCCGTGTCAGGATCAGGTAGCCATGTCAATACTCTAATGGTCTATAGATATCACTGTGTATAGTAGTTCTGTCTGGAGGAATGCTGTCTAACCAGTTCTGCCCTACAAGAAGTGACGCAATCTAAGATCTTTAATAGTGGAAAAACTCCCTGTATTCCAATAGGCTAGTCAAGCGCCCATATTCATATCCATAGCTTAGAGATCTTGTACTGAAAATGGTCATATCTTGTTTTAAAACAAGCAAAACAAAGTGTACCTTTTCCCTCTTGCTGTTTTTCTAGCACTTCCAGGGCACTGTGGCTCTGATCTCTGCGCCCTTCATTAGTTGCTTGTCGTGTTGGTGAATTATTCTCTCGTCCTTCCTTCTGTGCTTGCGGTGGCTGTTCATGAGGGCTAAAGATCCCGGCGCACTCCAAACAAAAACTCAATTTGTCGCGTTCGCAAAGGCAAAGTGGCGGGTTCGCAACCAAAAGAAGCGCCGCGTTTTGGCTTCGATTGCCGTAGAGCGTGCAGGCCGGCCAGCCTAACTACTGGACATTTTCCCAGAGCTTTGTTCACCACCCCTCAATACGCCGTCACAGTTGGTCAACAAAGCCACATCATTGGTTCCGTGTTCAACAGTATTTCGGCAGCCTGCGCAAACACGCCACATTCGATATATACTGGGGCTTTAACCCTTGTGAGGACCAGTATTTTTATTTATTTGTCTATCTGTGTGTTGCGACTCCAACCCAATTCTCTTATCTCCATACCCTCCTCTTCATCATTATCGTTGCCATCATTGTCCTCTTCATACCCTTCCGTTATCGTCCTCCGTTATCTTCACAGCGCGCGTCCACTTTCTTAACGTTTTCATCGTAACGGTCTTCCTCTTCATTATCTTCCCATCCTGGTCATCATCATCATCATTCTTGTAGTAGTCATGGTAACGTGAGCCTGACATACCAGACGATGGAAGTTCCTGGTCCAAGTTCTGTGATACACTCTGACTGTGAATCTATGCTAGTCAGTGCATAACAGAACTTTGTCCCGGTTTTGACAAGACACCGCAGGACTGGACTGAGTGGTGACTCGCTAGATTGACAGCTGGAGGAATTCATTTCAAATAGGGGGTTGCTTGTTTTTAGCATTTGAGCATCTTCCCCTTTAGACGTCTGGGCATGTTACAGGCTCCATAGCGGAAAGATTCTGACTTGCATCAACAAGAAACCAACTGCTGGGATTTTTTTCAATTCAATATGAACAATTGAAGAGGGAGAGTACTGGTCCTCACAATTTGTCTCCAAGACAAATTTCTACCAAGGGAGACAAATAAAGAAAACCTTGACCTTGACCTTGACCTTTTTGGTCCCGGATGGTCAAATTTCTGACATATCTAATCTATGAATTGACTTTCAGGTTTACCTCATCCTGTAACGGAATCTCTAGTTTGCCAGCTCAGGATTTCATTAGGTTACAGTTTAGTCGCCATTTTCCCTGAGCTCTCGGTTTGCGCGCCTGTGACTTGATTGACAGCTGTCATCTGAATGTGCATTGGGGCGGGACTTTTACTACCAGAGGCTGAAATTATACAAAAAAAACACCTTTTTAGAACGTGAATGTGAAGAACTGTATGAATATAGAACAGAATGGATCTGAAAAAGAGCATAGATGCTCAGTTAGATATATAAAGAGTAAGACAAACCATTTGTATGTGAGAGGAACGGGTTAGGTGTGGCTGTGTGTGAGTAGCATTAATAAGTGGGTCCCTCCCATAACAGGTTTCATTGAATTAGGAGAAGAACACGTTCAGGGGTTGTTCAGTAAAATTAGAATTGATCAAATACGGTTGACAATTGTGTGTTCCAGGAGCCATCCCTGTACACAGTGAAAGCCATTTTCATCCTTGACAACGATGGCAACAGACTTCTATCAAAAGTAAGTAAACAAGTTCATTATCTCAGTCAGGGAAAAATGATGAAATATTTGCTATTTGGTTGCACACTTTTATCTGCTTTGGGCCTTAATGTAGGAAATACGTTTTTAAGGCAAGGAACCCTGGCAGCGCCATGCTAGAACCGTTGAGCTACACAGGATCCACATCATTTCTCATTTCTGCGTTTTGTTTGTTACATGAATGTCTTTTGTGTTGACTGAGTTTTGTGACTTTTGGGGTCCTGAAACCTGTTAACACCCCATTGTATATTTTCAAAAATATACAGTTAGAAAAGAAACATTCCTTTCTACATGCATGAAAAAATTACCTTGACGATGTTTTGCAGATATGTATTTTTGTCCAACATCAGTCATGTATTCTGTATTGTTGTGTCTAACACTATTGTGAAAGATTTGAAAGAAGTGTTGAATACATGTTGTCAGTGAAGGTAAAATAGTGCCTGTGAAATCTTTACATGTTGTGTTTTACTAGTAGTTAAGTAGTAAAGTCAACTAGTAGTAAAGTTACTAGTAATTTTACTCTTTTCAGGCTTTATCCAGTTCTTAGTAACTATTCACTTCTCTGTTATAGTACTATAAGCAGTGACATAGTGATATATAAAAAGATGAGTAACTTGTGGCCTACAGTCAGTAACCATGAAGCAAATTACCACCTGTATTAACAAAAATAATTATACTTTTATAAAAGTGCTGTATTTTGCTTTTTTTCTTAAAAGAGCCTATTCTCATAACTTGCATCAATTTGATGTTGCAGACTATTATATGCACTATTAATTTACATAATCAAGATTAATGTCAGCTTCCTAGGTCTGTCTTTTAAATAGAAAGGTGTGTATGATTAGTTTAGGTGCGTTTACCCAGCTCTAGATTAATGAATTCATGCTGGTGTCCTGTCTGTTTCAGTACTACGATCCTGAATACTACCCTTCGATGAAGGAGCAGAAGAACTTTGAAAAGAATGTTTTTAACAAGACGCACAAAGCAGACAGTAAGTTGGACTTTGACTCTATTCTACATTATGCTCTGCTATGCTTTCTTATGTGTGCTTGTTTATAGACTATAACCTAAGGCTATATTGCTCTTACTACCAATAAGAAACCCCAGTTAATTGTACACTTCCAGAGCCATAACAACTTTGACTCACACTTAACACGCGCTTCTTCTCTGTCACCTGTTCTAGAAGTCCACTCTTCTACATCATGTACATATACAGTCCACTAACCCAAACATTAGCCTGAAGCTAGGTTAGCATTAGCCATCCTTCCATAGGCCTGGTTACTACTACAAGGCCAAACGGGGCTATTGGTCGATTGTTTAAGGAAGAAGAGATGGTTCCTGTTGGTTCCGTGGTGTCAGGTTTCAGTGGGAGAGGAGGGAATGACTGACAGCTCTTAGAAGCCTGTTGCACCAACAGTATTAAAATAAAGTCCATCTTAACAACGTGATATAGTCTTGTCTTGAGTCTTCAAAATGACACTATTCTGAAAAAAGTGGAAAACAACTGGCCACGAATTTAACTTGTTTCCAAAACAGTTTGACTTTTTCAAAGGTGCTATCTGTAAGATCATTAATGACCACTAGTGTTACAATACGAAAGTAGAGTAGTTCAGAAGATCACCGTTATACTATATGTTACTCTACAATGTGATAATTCAACTTATTTGATTTTATGTATGTATTATTATGTGTAATGTATTACAGATAGAACCCTTTGAAGAATTCACATCAACCAATTTACAATATCTTGAAATAAGGCAGAACACTCCACGTCTTTCAAGATATTGTCACTGTGACTGAAAAATCGAGATTTCACCATACAGGCGATTTAAGGACGGACATTTTTTTTTTTACAGCAGGTGAAATTGCAGCTGACAGCCTTTTGTGCCAATGAAATCACAGCTGCTACCTGATCCCATAGCTCCTCCTGGTCTCCTTTTTAGGAAAGGATGCTTATCGTACTCTCACTGGAATCCTCCTTTTGTTATAAGATCCCCTCTTTCATCTCACCTTTTCTCCTCCCTTCATCTCCTCTTTCTTCTCCCATGTAACATCGTCCCCTCTCTCCTTCTCCCTCTTCCCCCTTTCTCCTCTTTTCTTCCCTTGCCCATCTCCTTTGTCTTCTTTCTCCTCCCCTGTCATCCCACTCTCTCTCTCTCTCTCTCTTTTCCCTCCTGCTCCTCCTCTCCTCACCGTTTTTATTCTTCTCTCCTATCTGCTGCCGTCCTTCTAAAGCCTCTTTCACACATCCAGAAATGTTCCGGAACTTTTCCATGTCAGGGTTGTGTGTAAACGGGATCTGTATTTGATATTTCCGAAAATTGTGCTTTTCTTTTTTTGAAGATTTCTGGAAATCTTCCGAACCGAAGATAGTGTGAATGAAAGCTGTAAGATGCCCTGGTCAAGCACGCAAAAGGTTACGAAAACGCTTTTACGTGGAGTGAGTGAACCAAACGCTGGCGTTAAATACGTCCGACGATGACGTATTTAATTTGTTTGCAAACCGATGCAAAAGTAAGCGCACATTTTTCAAAAATGTAACGTGCTACCTGAGAAACATGTCACCCGACAAAAACAGCTCCTCGTCTGCCATTTTCCTGAAAACAATAACAAGGGACGTCTTCTGCTGCGTGCATTAAATGTACATACGGCCTTGCCCTGTCATGTCTCTACACACCCAACACAGATGTTTTCTGGATAACAGCTGTGTGTGTGAACAGAGGAAACCCAGCAATTTTATGGGTTCTGTGTGTTAAGTCGCTTCCTGTCTCCCTCTCTCCTCTATTCCTGTTCCCTAGCTCTTTTATATTCTCTCTCATTTCCTGTTGTCTGCTCTCTGAATTAATTGTCTTTCTCCCTCTATTTGTTGCTATCTATCTTTCACTCTGCATGTCTGTATCTCCTCTCATTGTCTCTCTCTCTAGATGAGATAGCCTTCCTGGAGGGGATGACAATCGTCTACAAGAGCAGTATAGATCTCTTCTTCTACGTGGTTGGCAGCACACAGGAGAATGAGGTGAGCAGAACTTTCCCTGCTCGAGGACTCCTCAGTAGGGAGGATACCTGGGCTTGTGGGGGATCGAACCCACGGTGGCAGGACAGTCTTTTTAACTACCAAGCCACCGTGCTGCGTAGATAGAGAGCATGACAAATAAACAAACAAACAATAAACAAATAAACAAACGTCTTGGTTGTCTTTGCAACAGCAATGTAAAGGAAAGTAATACCACTAGGAAACTGAAGGGGTCCCCAAACTCAAAATCTCACAATCTTCTCTGTAGCTGCTCTATATCAGATCAAATACGTTGTTCAAATGGGCTTTTTTTCAGTGATTAAGAAACTCTTACAAATGTTTATGTTTTTTAAACCGACGCTCTCATGCTGAGTGACGTAAAGTGAATGGGCAGGTAGGGGGGTTTAGTGCCTTGCTCAGGGACACGTGGCTGGTGGTAGAAACACTGGCTGCAGGGATTAAACCTGCAATGTAATGGTTACAGGATGGCTATCTAACCACTGTAAATCAAATTACTGATACTAATCATTGTATTTTTCTCTCTGCCTGTCTGCCTATCTGTCTGTCTGTGTCTCTCTCTCTCTCTCTCTCTCTCTAGCTGATGCTGATGTCGGTGTTGAACTGCCTGTTTGACGCTCTCAATCAGATCCTCAGGTACGTTCACTAAAGGAGTTAATTAAATGGCCACATCAGACCAAACACCATTACAATGCACAGCAGGAAAACCCATTCACTGTTTACATACGTTCCCCCAAGTTCAGTGAGAAAATACTTGATCTTTTCTCACACTTAAAAGACCATGAAGCAGCCAAATGACAAGGAAATGACACGAGACCCAATATTTATTCTACATTCAACACTCAACAGTTCAGGAAGTACCAATAGTGGTTTAAAAGAAAGTGTGTGTGTGTGTGTGTGTGTGTGTGTGTGTGTGTGTGTGTGTGTGGCACATCAAG
>OMKK01054604.1:3880-14205 GCA_900302305.1 Polymixia japonica
CCTGGACTCTGGCCACAGAGGAACTGAGGGGCCCTGTTGTGTTAAGACTAAACTACACGAAGGGAGAGGCTTGGGTGATATAGGCCTATATACTTCAGTAGTACGTACGTAGTCAGTATTTCATGTACAGTACAACATTGACCCCATAGTATATAAACATACATCTATACATCCATCCATCCATACAGATATACATACTACATACATACATACATACATACATACATACAGATATACACACATACATACATACATACTACATACATACTACATCCATCCATCCATCCATCCATACATATATACATACATACAGATATACACATATACTACATCCATACTACATACATACTACATACATACATACATACATATACACATGTTTGTTTTTAGCCAAAATGTGCATCCTTCTCCCTGCAGGACTTGAAAGAGTTTGTGGATGGCTCAGGAGATGATGGCTTTGTTGTCTTTACTCTGGGCTCCCTGGTGTCCCAGATGCCTGAGGACAAGGCAAAACAGTTCTTTGATGCCTTCAGGCAAATTCCTCAAAGGGTAAGAAAAGCCAAAACCTGCTGATTCAATCAATTCACCAAAACTAATCTCTGCAAAGAGTGTTTACGTTATTGGTTTGAGCAGTCCTGTGTCCCCACCTCTGTTTGTTTTGTAAACAGTGTGATGCCACTAACAGAAAACAGAAAACCTTTAAAAGTGACTTGGGGAACTCCTCTGAATTTCCTGCCAAAATACATTAAGTGAAAGCTGTCTGAGGCTGACTGAGGCAAACCAAAACAACAATCTTGTTGTAATTCATTGTTTAGCTGAAACAGGGCAGAACTTGAAAAGCACTTGCGGGTTGTGAACACAACTGAAATCGACTATTATTTTAATTACAGTGCTTACTTACAATGATGTTGTCAGCACTGCAAACATTCACACGCGAACCAATAGAGATTTTCACACTCAGTATATCGGCGTAAGCATTAATCCTGCATCGGTCTGAACCACAGAACTTTGTCCCCTCTGTGGCTTGGCTGTAAACATGTCCAACTCTGTTTTCTGATTTTACACTTCAGATGTTTAATAGTATGCTGGTGCTGCTTTTATGTTTCAGGTTGTGTGGCGATATACTGGGGTTGTACCAGAAGATATGCCCAAGAACGTCAAACTTCTGAAGTGGTTACCTCAAAATGATCTCCTAGGTGTGTTTAGTTTTGTTCAGGCAAATGTAAGAGGTAGAACTATTATGTTCTGCCATGTCATGCTAGCAAGTAAACACTACAGGTAACTAAATGGGGGTTGATGACAACAATGGAGGTACACTGTTATCGAATGAAACTACAATCATTGACAATTCAAAAATGAGGACTCATAAACAACAGCCTTTCATTGGTTGAGGGGACAGAGCAACTTATTTTTAAATATCACTCCACCTTAATTGACTGCTTATTCCTTATCTATTTTACACAATTTCAACCCATCATTCAGTAACTTTGACTGTCTGTGGTCTTGGATACATTCCGCAGTTTGAAATAGATGCATGTCCATTAATAAGTTACAGTATCAAATAGTCCTATTGCTACTGCCGCGTGTAAGGGAAACACCTCTCCCCCCATTATATTGAATTGAACCAATGCTTGTGGCTTTTCCTGCGCCTTTCAGGTCATCCCAAGGCCAGAGCCTTCATCACTCACGGAGGTACCCACGGCATCTACGAGGCTATCTGCAACGGCGTGCCCATGGTGATGATGCCGCTGTTTGGGGACCAGGGGGACAACGTGCATCATATGGTGGCCCGCGGCGTGGCGGAGGAAATCAATGTGTTTGAGGTGACATCAGAAACACTGCTGGAGGTCCTCAACAAGGTCATCAATGACAAAAGGTGAGAACTGCCAGGCTGTTAACTCAACGCTATGATTATAGGACATGTAAACGATAAAACACGGAAAGAAGGAAGACAAAAAAAAAAAAATGAATTTGATAACAGCATCCAAACGATGAATTAATTAGAATATGAATAAAAAAATACATTCGACTACATCTGCTATTACTACATTTGCTGTTGCTCACGTGTTGCTTCACGGCTCTCCAGTTACAAAGAGAAGATGTCGGAGCTGTCTTCTCTGCACCTGGACCGGCCCACCGAGCCGCTGGACCTGGCCGTGTTCTGGACCGAGTTCGTCATGAGACACGGAGGAGCCGAGCACCTGAGGCCGGCGGCCCACGACCTGAACTGGATGCAATACCACGGCCTGGACGTCGCCGGCCTCCTCGCTGTCGTTTTCCTGACCGTTGTATTCGTGACGCTCAAATGCTGCTTGCTCTGCGGCCGTAGGTGCTGCAAGGTGACTGCGAAGAGGAAGAGAGACTAGTTTGCGCAGCGTGGTGGGTTTTTTTTTTTTTTTTAGGTTTTGGAAGGTGCGCGATTGGATGAATGCTGAGGTTGAAGGAAATGGCTTCCAGATTGGGATTTGAAAACCTTTGCACTGTGAAAATGCGACGGAAATACTGCGTGTGTGTGTGTGTGTGTGTGTGTGTGTCTGTGCATGTGTGCATGTGTAGGCTACATACAGTACGTGTGTCTCAAGAGTGTTATTGGTACATTGGTAATATGCTACTGCCACAATAATTAAGACATTATATTGATAAACACTGTGCCTTTGAAACAAATAAAATTATTTTTTTTACCATATTGTCACATTACTATAGTTTTGAATGAAATACACCTTTTTGTGTTTTAAAATTTCATTTCTTCAGCGGTTTTATGGCTGTAAGGATAAAGGTTTTATTCAGTCTGGCTGTTTTGTAGAGAGGATCTCTAAAACTGCTGTCAGAAAGGAGGAGTTCTGCTATTTGTACTGTTTGACAGTGATCTTGACTTTACTGGCTAGAATGATTATTCCAACAATACATTCAGTGAAATACGTATATTTAGTAGAGGTCTTACTAGTTTGTTTAAACATGTTTTATTTATTGAAGCATTTGACTAAAAACATTGTCATAGAGAGTAGCTAGTAAATGAAAGTCTGCATATGTACATACTAACACATGAGAGCTGTTCAATACAACTACTGTCACGGGTTTTTTGGGCAAGGCACCTGACCTAAGGATACAGAAAGTCACTCATTTGTTTGCCTAGATTTTTCAAGACAATGCAGGGATTTGAATCACTGACCTAACATTATCACTTTTAATAATAATAAAATAAATAAATAATTAATAATAATAATAATAATAATAATAATAATAATAATAATAATAATATTTCTCGTAACATTCAGGCTACAGGTTTACCTTCATACCAAAGCTCTTGTAACAGCTAATTATGTTGCCCTTGAGGCATGTTTACAGGAAGCAGTGAGTGAACAGACTCACAACGACAGGGTGCAGCTGACACCTGTGGAGAAAAACACATTAACAGTATTCAGGTAGCTTCATAACGATCTAATGATCTAGCATTTCAATAGGAAACGACAACATGACATAAATATTGCTTATTAGAATGCTATAACGCACCATAACGAAAGTCATAATGTGACTGTTAGGCCCAGATGCAGTGTTTTGTATATCAGAACCAAATCAGAACCTTCACTCCCATATCTATAAAATATCCTGCAGGATACACAGATATGATACAAGCCCAGATATGTTACAGGCTTTCATACTGGGAAGTTGTAGTACATTCTAAACATTAATTCAGTCATTATATATATATTTGTAAAACGCTAATTGGCCCACCACTATATTTACCATTACTATGTTTACTAATGACTAATGTCACATCAAGTTTATAGTTTATTAAAACTATAATGTACTAGAAACTGTGGATTCCTCACCACACCTGACAGTTAACTTCAATAACATAATTCAGACAAGTCTAGTAGAGTTCAACATGAAGAAAGTTTACCTGAATTAACCTGAGTTGATCCATGGAACAACTGAACTAAAGTCCTCAGGCACAAACCTTTACAGCACTCAAATCAACCTTTGTGCATCTTAGATCATTTCTCCACCTTGCGTTGCATCATCATATTTTTAAACATTACTTCATCTGGTTCACATACACTCTTGTCTCTTTAATTAGGTTTTTCTTATCTCTTAATCAAACTTCTCCTCTGCTACCGTTTCTCCAGATCTTACTGGGAAAAACCTTCAGTTTGAACGGTCTATCTAACCCTCCCTATCTGCCTTTCCTATTCTCTCATTATGTTCCTACACACAGTATCTGTTCAGTTGACGTTATCTTTAACTTGCCCTCACTATCCTCTCTCGTCCTGTTCATGACACCTTTATTTCTGTGCTGACACAAAACATATAAAAATAAATGGATACACTGCCTTTAATGTTTTCTCGCTCATATGATGAGATTACTATGTTCATTCATTGATTACATTACAACATCACGACTGTCATTTCTTTATAATGAAATTACTTCCCGCAAAACGTATGCTTCATATTGTGTCAGTATCCGTTTGTGAGACTTTAGACTTTGTTTTTTCTCATTTCATCCTTTCAGAGCTTCATTTCATCAGTTCTGAGCTGCATGTTGTAAAATATTGAGTAAGTCCCACCGACAACATTACACAAGGATGAAAACCGTCAAAATAACTCTCAAATCAAATTAATTTTATCAGTACTCCAAATCTGTGCAAAACTGTGGATAGTATTGCAGAGATTTGGAGTACTGATAAAATTAAGACTGACTGCCAAAAGAACCCACCTGCTCATTTACCCTTG
Source organism: Polymixia japonica (assembly GCA_900302305.1). NCBI lineage: Eukaryota > Metazoa > Chordata > Actinopteri > Polymixiiformes > Polymixiidae > Polymixia > Polymixia japonica. The sequence goes on from OMKK01054604.1 coordinate 8,612, forward strand.
AGGATCAATGGCCCAGCTCAGCCATTCAACGTCCTGGGGACCAACGTCCTGGGGACCAACTTCCTGGGGACCAACTTCCTGGGGACCAACGTCTAGGGGACCAACTTCCTGGGGACCAACGTCCTGGGGACCAACTTCCTGGGGACCAACTTCCTGGGTATCAACTTCCTGGGGACCATCACCACCAACATCTTTCAATGGGACATTAACACCTAACTAACACCTCCTGCCTAATCCAGAGGGCCCAACAGAGGTTTTTTCTTCCACAGCAACAGAGGAAGTGCAATGCCTCACAACAAATCCAAAACTATTTTTATATGTCAATAGTGTTAACATTATTTCTTCTGATGCATCTCCTTCTGGTCAGTGTTTATACCTTATGTTAGATTGGACCACTTGACACTGTAATTCCCTCTACTGTAACCACACTAATATGTCATGCTGGTTGAATGCAATATTGAATGCTGTATGTATACAAGGTCCTAACAAGGCTGTAAGAACGTGGCATATCTGCTTTAGATACCTTATCTGGAATTATGTGTAATACAGTACTGGCAAAAACAGCATGGATCCCTCTCTGAGAAGTGTTGTCTATGACTTGTAATGACGGTGTATAACTGATTTTATGGGCACTTAAAAGGGAGTATCTTATTAAATACTGTAGGTTTTTCTTCATTAGGCCTGTAGTATTGGCAGTGACAACATACCTACCCTGGGCAGTGTAGCAACTATATCAACCTGATCCCTATAAATACCTACAGTATATTACCTTACAACTGCAAATGATGTACTGCCGCATCATTTTCTTCCACTGGAAGGCCTGTACCTCCATCTAGTGGACAACAAGTATTATAGGAACAAAATGATGGAAATCCTGACCCATGAAACATGCTACTATTCTATTCCAGTGTGTATTTCCAGCACATTTCCAAAACAGCCTACAATTATGAACAGTGTGGTTGGCAATCTGCTATGCATTACCATTGATTACCACTAAATGCTAAACATTCAAATTCAAAATATGTTATTGCATTCAGATTTTATCAGTTTATATCACCTCAAGTAAAACAATGTTTGTATGAAGGCAATTGTTTTGTGCAGTTCCTGTGTGAAGCTGTGTGTAGGTTCCTGAAGTCTCATTTGGAGAGCATCATCCATGATGGAATTTCAAACCTAATAAAGGCTTTTTGTTAGTGCATATACTTATCAAATAAGAAATAGACCTACTGTGTATTAATTGTTGTACTGTTAACATACCTATAGTTCTACTGTTAACATACCTATAACAAAATATAACACGTTTTCATAAAAATAGTTTTTTTGGCTGGGCCGCAACAGCGGGGTCAGCCCTATAAACACAAATGTCTGTCCGTCACTGAGTCACTGATTGACTCGCTGACTGACTCACTGACTTAGTGATGAAGTTACACCATTGGTCAACCGAGTGTTGGAGTTTCCCCATTGGCCGATGTATCTGTTTCAAATTAAAAGCCCTCTAGCGACAAGGCTTTTGGCCACAATTCCGCACATTGACCATACACAGTCCAGCCATATAATAGGTTTTGACCTAGTCTTGTTTACTAATACACAGGACATGATGTAACTATCCTTTGTGCCATAATTCACGGTGAGCATTCACATAGAGGCCTAATTCAGCAATTACAATGATAATAATAATTAAAAAATATTTTAAAAAGTACATTTTCAGGGGGGAAATATGCGGGCTAGGCTAGCTTACGAAAATAAATTGGGTACCCACATCTTATTCAGCATTAGCCTACAGAGTAAGTGTTAGTATTGTAACAAACATATATCAGATATTTAAACAAACTAGGCCTATGGGACCACATCATGAAAAGAGGTAGACCTTCAAACAAAGATAAGTTAAGGGGCACACATTCACACACACACATGGCAAACATGCTAATTGACACAGGTTTTGCTAGTTTAGCGAAGCCTAGTTACATTTTCAAATGCAGCTACAGTATCATTTATAGAAACAACAAAACAATGTGGAAAGGAAGGATGGAATGAGGTATGGTCCTGTTACACAATCTGAATCCTCATTACTAAATATCACCCGTTAAGAACAGCAGAATTTTAACAGCAGCACCAACAGAAATCCCAATTTATTTATCTTAAGTAAATGAAAGCATATCTTGGATAATGCGTTCCAATGCTATTTAGCTTGTGGCAGGGTGTACTTTGTTGTTTACGCTTGTGTTTACACTAGGGTATAAAACAGAACCTGCATTCTGACCTGTAGCAGGGATGAAGACGTATTTTTAAGAAGTATTACATCTTTTTTTCTTTTTCTTTCTACGTTTCTCTGTGTCTGAAGTCATTCTCAATTATGTTGTGTTATAAAGAAAGCATTTTAATTGCGATTTGCTTACTGTCACAAAAGACAAGTCTAAAAAACAAAATCCCTTTCAGCAGATTAGTAATTACTGTAACAGTAACTTATCTACCATTAGAATGTCTTAACCCAGACAGACGTTCATATGTCTCTATGCTCCTGCACACATCTCCAGCAGATGTTTTAGGCCTTAACAGGTTAGTGAAGTGTGAATGCTTCCTACGTGTACAAATGCTCACGTCTGCATCATGTGGTCAATAACACTTCATTGTTTGTGGGTTTCAGTTTTCCAGTGAGACTCATTTGATCTGCTCATGTCTCACCTTTACACTCTTATTTTGGTTTGGGGTATCAATTCAAAAATATCCCCCAGTGAATCACCTCACTACAGTGGTATTCACACTAGTTAACAGACAATTAATATTTTCTAGATAACAGTGTTCATGGATTTTGTCCAAATGTCTGTTTTAGGAATTTGTTGTGATGTTAGCTGACCTTACCATGAATCGTTACATACATATATTAACATACATTGTTTTAATGGTAATAACTGCCTCCACTAACCCAGAGGAACTGAAGAGAACAAAGAGATGATATGCTGCAGTGAAAAGGTGTGACTGTTGCATTTCACACTCCTTTTGCAGTAGTTGTGTTTAGCACGACCCCAAATCCACTACACACACACACACACACACCCCCCCACCACTAAGGGTTTCCTGTGTGGGAGTTCAGGGGTATAAAGGTGGCATCAAGACCACCGACAGTCAAACTGTTCAGTCTTTCACTCCTGCATCGCTGCCATGATTCACTTCTATATTCTATTTCTCCTTCAGGTGTCGTCCCTCACTGGTAAGGTCTCAGCTTTTTAATTCATCTCTAAAACATTGATAAAAAGCACAGCTTGGATACTAGGAGTTTAATTTGGAAAAGTGTATTTTGGGTTAAAGTTATGAGTAATCCTTAAACATTTTCCTATAAACCCAGTTGGTTGTGTTTTAATATCAGCTGCAGTTTTCAAATATTGACTAATGAGTTTCAAGGAGCAAAACCTTTCCTAACAAAATATATAGCATCTTGTAACTAGAAAGTACATTTCCTGAAGAAAATGTGAAGTGGGCTTGCTGCCATAGCCGAACATATCGCCTAAGCAATACAGCTCTGTGGTTACCAGGTTGTTATTAGGTGGTTGCTAGGGTGTTGCTAGGTGGTTGCTAGGCATCACTGGGTGGTTGCTTGGGCATTACTAGGTGGTTGCTAGGCATCACTGGGTGGTTGCTAGGGCCTTACTAGGTGGCACTAGGTGGTTGCTAGGGTGTTACTAGATGGTTACTAAGTAGTTACTAGGTTAGATAGTAACAACTGCACATCCCATAATAACATTCCAGCAGCCCAAAGGAAACAGAGGACATCCCATAATAACCTTCAAACAGCCCACAGCAGTATTAGTGTTGAAGTCTGTGAAGGCCAGCGACCACGTTAAATTTAAAACGTGAAGCTAGAATGAATTGTTAAAAGAGAGTATGAAAGAAACAAATATAGTTAAAGTCTATGTGTATTAATCATCATGAAAGAGTATGAAACTATGAAATACAGTATGTAAGACATATAGTTAAAGGTACTATATACAATATTTTGAACATTAATATAGCAGCAAACAACTATTTGCTATGGAAAGATAGAGTGGAGTTATGGTTAGGGTTAGGGTTATCCCTCCCTCTGTGTGTGTTGTAATCTGAACTTCTCTGTTCTTTGTTTTGGTAGCTGGTCCGGCCGCGCTACCAAAACAACCCTTTTGTTGAGCAGTGTATAATAGATTGCATCATCTGGCTGGGGGCCCCATGATGCTGCAGCTCGTTAATCCACTGACCAGTAATTGTCCCTCTTCTCTTCATGTAAGGGGCTTCTGAGAGTGGCATCATTGGTGGTAAAGTATCAAAGCCTCATTCCAGAGGCTACATGGTTTCACTCCAGGTCCGAAAACATCACGTCTGTGGGGGGATACTGATTCGGAAGGACTTCGTCCTAACCTCAGCACATTGCAAACAGTGAGTGTATTTTTCATATTTAGTGCAGCATCTGACAGGTAAAAAGTATTTCTAATTTCACATCCATTATATTTCAGAAACGAGGCCATGATGGTAGTGCTTGGAGCACATAACATAACCAAGAAGGAGAAAAGCCAGCAAGAGATCTTAGTGGATAAGTACTATCAACATCCTAACTACGACGCTAAGAACTACAATGATGACGTCATGCTTCTTAAGGTATACTCACGTTGTGTAAAATAAAATAAAAAATCACTCAGCAGCTCAACGAAAAAACAAACAAAATGTAACTAAATTTATCGGGAATGTATTTGTATATAATTAGTGTCACTGACTGAACTGCATTCTGAAAATCTGTTACAAAATCAATATGCCATTAACAATGCACTTCATCTACTGTAACTTTCTGTTTCATTTTTGTGCCCGTCTTTTGTAGAGTATAAGAAAATATATCAATGTATTATTTCAGGTCTGAAAGACGGGCAGATCATTTTCTCTATTGGTCATGCAATGGCACAACTGCAAAACAACAACAAAACCTCAGGCAAATTAAGACACATCCTGACACAACACTTTACACTTTGAAAGAGCCAAACTCAGTGTTTCTCTGGTCTCTTTCACAGTTAAAGACCAATGCGAGACTGGATAGGTATGTAAAGACCATTGGACTACCTAAGAAAGATGGGAAAATCCCAGCCAACATCAACTGCAGTGTTGCCGGTTGGGGCCGGACTGGACCCAACACGGTCACTTCAGACGTTCTGAGAGAGACGACAGTCAAGATGCAATTCAGTAACGAGTGCAAAAGCAAGTGGGGCAAATACTTCAATTCTCAACAGATGATATGCACCCATGCTGGCAAAAAGAAGGCAGGAATCTGTCAGGTAATGATACAGAAAAGTATTTGAATCAGATCAATAATTAAATAGCAATTATTTCCTTTGTTTCTGAAAGACAGATGTGTTTTTGTTGACACTCCTCCAACTCGTCATGTTGTCTATTTTTCCTAGGGTGATTCTGGTGGACCACTTATCTGCAACACCAAGGTTCAGGGTATAACTGCTTTTACTAAACCAAAAGGATGTGATGATCCCAAGTATCCACATGTCTTCATGAAAATCCCTTTCTTTGTTCCCTGGATAAAGAAGGTGATGCAGGGATAGAGTTTGTTGCAGGACTGATCATTTAAG
>OMKK01054657.1:0-11206 GCA_900302305.1 Polymixia japonica
GGGTAGGGTAGAGGGACAAGACAAGGGGAGATGTTCTAGGCGGGAGTGTGGAGCGGAGAGGGGAAAGTGGGGGCGACAGACCGGACTGGTGAGGAGGTCAGATCGTGGGCGGACGGGTGAGAGACATGGGGCTGAGGGGTGGGTGGTGAAGAGGTGAGATGGAGGTTGATGAGGTGGGCAGAGAGAGAGACAGACAGACAGAGACAGAGACAGAGACAGAGAGAGAGAGAGAGAGAGAGAGAGAGAGAGGTCTGGGGAACGGTCCTTCATGACGTCCAGAGTTGTTTTAGACACCACAAGGCATCATGGGACATTACGCAAACAGCAGAACCACTTAAAGCCCGGCCCGGATACTGATTCCTGATGGCTACAAAAACACACTTGTGTTACCGTTACAGAAATGCAACCCCTTCCCTTATCAGTTTCACTATTTTCATAACCCTCAAATGTAATTAGGTATGTGTGCTACAATTAGCTCTGAGGCCAACACATCGACAGCTATTTAATCACCCAGCTCAATAAGTTTTAAACACTTACTCTTTTTTTGGCAAAGCCACACCATTTTATAGTTATCTAGTATCACAAATCATGTTCATCTTGAGAACACATATTTCATATCACACAGATACATGATGGAATAACACATGACAAAACCATTCTGGAATCACATTTTTCATCGATGATGACATCTGGCCCATTCGGACAACTTTTCTTCCAAAACATCCTTAAAAACACAGAGGTCATTTTGACTCACTAGTAAACTGAGATGTGGTATTCAGTGCTTCAATATGCCAGATTGCTGCTTTGTGTGTGTGTGTGTGTATGTGTGTGTGTGTGTGAGAGAGCATGTGTGTCTGAGAGTGAGGTAAGAGCACAGATTAACTGTGATCGATGATTAATACGACTTGACTTACTGACTTACTGCGAGCAATTATGGCCATGTCTTTTCTCAAGCTCGATTTTCTCACACTCGCCGTGGAACACACGGGGGTCCTGAAACATGTGCTCGGCAAACACACACACACATGCTGCAGATCGCCAGCCCACCCTCCGCTCAACCTCAAAACCACCAAGGGTTAAATATAATCAATCTTCTTTAACAATGCTGTCAGGGCACTGTCAGAGAGCGCTGACAGACGCACACAGATAGTGGCTGAACGCTGATGATGATGTGTATAGGTTTTTTATGTGTGTGTGTGTGTTTGTGGGGTGTGTTTCAGTGTGTGCACAATATTTGTGTGTTCAATATTTGTGTATATGCATGTATTCATATCCTAATGCTACTTTATAGCTGTGTGTCAATGTCTGAATGATGATACATGGAGTATACATATGTGTATGTTTTAGTGTGTACAGTATGCTTTTGTATGTGTGTGTGTATATGTGTGTGTATGTATGTACAAGTGTGTGTATGGTTTGTATGTCTGTTCTTAGGCTTTACTTCTGAACACATATAACATGTGTCAGAATATATGTGTATGTGTGTGTGTGTGTGTATGTCTGTGGTTGTGTGTGTGTCTGTGTGTACATTACATGCTTATGTCTGTCTATCTGTGAGTTGGTGTGTCTTTTTGTGTATGTGTGTGTGTGTGTGTGCGTGTTTGTGCCTTCCAACTGTAACCACAACCACAGGGCTGGGGGCCATCAGCTGTTTCCCAACCTCTGGGCTCTGCATGCGAATGCCTGTGTGTGTATGCCTGTTTGTTTGTGAGCGTTTATGTGTGTGTGTATGTGACAACGTTTACATGTTGGTGTGTACTACCTGTGGGGACTTGTGGGACCTCCAGCTGTACTGGTGGCTGTGGAGGCTGGCCAGCAGCACGTTCTCATCCGTGTCCACCTGGCCGAAGCGCAGTGTCTCGTGGGTATCGTTACAGATCACGTAGTGGCTGTACATTAGCTCCTCTGCCTCCGGCTTCCCATTCTGAGAGAGAGCAGGGGAGAGGGGGGAGGTGGAGGGATGGAAGAGGGGGAACAGAGGACATGAGAGTGGGGAGGTTAGAGGAGGCATGGATGGGTGGATGGATGGATGGACAGAAGGAGTAAAGAGAGATGAGGGGTGGGAGATACAGTATATTTATGTGCAAAAGAGCTGTCAGGAGTGTGTGTGTGTGTGTGTGTGTGTGTATTTGCCGCTGTATGTGTTTATGTATATGTGTACTCTGTGTGTGTGTTTGGGCGTACGCCGTGCGTGTCAATCTTGGTATGTACGCTTGATATCTACGAAGTGCAGATTTTTGTGGGCAGCTGTCAGCCTGTGGGAGGGCGAGGTGAGTGACATCATCCCTGGGAGCAACACAGCCTCAACAGGCGAGCAAATCACATCACAGCCTGACAGCCATCCGGGTTGGAGTGGCTCTGACTGGGTTACGGGGCCAAATCTACCCCCTGGTTCCATACACACTAAAAAAAAACAAAAAACTCCAGGAGGCCTCTCTCTCCTGAGCAGACCCTGGACTTTTTCAAAGCAACTCCCATTACCGTCACATCTCCTTCTTGAACCAGCCGAGTGTTTTTCAGCCTGGAGATGTAAACTCATTTCAAATAGCAACCCCATTTGTGTGTGTGCGTGTGTGTTTTTTTAATCCAGCTTTTGAAAAGAAGGCTGGGCCACTAAACAGGCATTCCTGTCAGTAAGAGTCATCAATGTATTGTGGTTTGTAAGGAGAAAACAGTATGGTGGAGCCTGGCCCACCTACAGACGTGGGTCACCGAGATGGCTCTGCAGAAAACTCAAGTCATGCGAGTTGAACAGAGATGCAGTCCACTCATGGAGTACGTCACCTTGCACGCAAGAGACGGGGGCTCACACGACTGCTATTGAAAACAGTAGGTAAACACCGAGAGGGCGGTGTGAGAAGTTCAAGAGCACGCGATTTCAAAACTGTACATCAAAGCGAGCGCGCGCGCGTGTGTGTGGGAGAGAGACGGTGTGTGTGCGTGCGTCTGTGCATATCACTTGAGCTCTTCCGAAGGCTCTCAGGGACTGGTAGGATCTCCTCCACACCGCTCCTCCCTGTCTCAGAGACACACGTGACTGTGGTTCTGACAGCTCCTCAATAACTACTCAACTATGCCAACAAAGAGGGACCCCGGCCTGCTGTGTACTTTTAAATAGCAGAGGAGGAGAAAGGGCTGATGGCTAAAAGAGACTGGCAGTAAAAGCTCTGAGTTTGACTGCCAAGCACGTTCCTAGGGTCCCGGGGTTGTTGATGCTATTGAAAACGGATGGGAAAGTTTACACCATTAAAAGAAGGTCTAGATGATAGATGAGGGGCGGGAGAGAGAGAGAGAGAGAATGAGAGAGAGAGGGAGAGAGAGAGAGAGGGGCATATACTGGGACAGCTGCGACTGTGGGTTCAAATCCATTTCCAGTTTTATAGTGGAACATTATCTGTGCTCGCATTTGAATGTGACACTGCGATTTACAAACTTCCTGCTGCCATCTTTAAGATGCCATGGCTAAGCTCTCTCTTTGATGGTATCGTCTTTCAGCTCTGATTCATTAGGCAACATGATACAGACATCAGAAAAGCTTCTTCCAGTAATCATAATCACTCGCTGTCTATCTGCAGGCTTTATGTGGGCAAAGACAAAGATATTTAGATAGTCAACGCAACCACCTTGTTAAAAAGCACATGACAGCTTCTCCTTCAGAAACAGCCCCACCAGGAATCAAAGTATCCATTTCTCTAATCCACCCAGATTACATTACCTCAGTTTTCACAGAGTCTAGCCCAGATCTGTAGGGCAGAGAGGCCTATATAAATGACAAGGTACAGTAAAATGTCTGGAATACAGACAGTAAACAATGACACTCGCTCAAGAGAAAGACACATGAAACAGGACACGGTGTCCGTTATCCGGGAGTCGAGGCCACAGAAAAACCTGTAAAATGGACATTAAGAAACAATAATCGGATCTAAAAACACCTCTATATGTTTCTCCAAATACGACCTTAGCCCACACATCTGCTACAACCAGGAACCTGATCTCTTTATTACTGTCTTTCCGGGTTGTGGGGAAAAGGGGCAAATCCTTCAAACATGCCAAGAAAGGAAAAAAAAAGAGGAAATTCCTGTTGTCTCAATTGCACATGTGACGGCCTCTGAGCGTTCTGTGAGAAAGTTGAGTGTGCAAATACTACTGGGCTTTCGTGTGGCTTTCCTCTAAAGCCACTTCCCCGGGGTTAGGGGCTCGGGGGGGAAACAAAGATTGAAGTTCGGCCTGAGGAACCGGGGTTGGTAACAGAGTCATGGGGTCTGAGGTTGGGGTGGTGGGGGCTGAGGTTGGGGCCGTTTGGGGCTGTAGAGTGCAGGGATAAGGAATGACTTATACTTTTTACATGTGTAGATAAAAAATTTGCCAAATTTTACCAAATTTGCCCAACCGTGTACATTTTCTTCACCTGGGTGAACTGAGAACATGAACTGTCTTGGAATTGGTGGGCCACTCCGATTGTTTTTTAACTTAGTACGGTACGACCTAATTGGTGGTAAATTGTACCAAATAGTACCAATAGTGTCTACCTGGCTTTAGAGGTGGAAGTGGAGACTTGATTTAAGACGAGATCTGCGGGAAGGCATCTGGGTTGAAGAGCGGGTGATTGCCGAGGGGAGTTTGGGGAGTCGACTTGAGGCTGGGCAGTATTATAATGGATAGAAAGGAGTGAAATCATTATATCATCATTTGGCTGGTTCATGATCGTTGCAAAACAAAACGCTTGTAATATCACAGAAATAAGCATCGGTACGCTGTATGAGACTCGGAGCTGATGTGTTGCCATGGTAAATTATAGTGTATTGTGTGAATGGAGATTACGATTGTATACTAGGAAGTGCCTTTTCTATCCATATAATAGTATGGGCCTGGATCTGTTCCAGACGTTCTGGTTGTGGTGGTGCGGTATGACCATGCTTGGGTTCTGGAGCTCTAATTGTGTGGTGGTTGAGGAATCTTCTACTCGCTTTTATGGAGGCCCAACACGGTTCAATGCCGGCCCTGCACACCACATCACAACTGGCCTGCCTGCCAGCCTTGACACCAGGAAACATGGAAATCACTGCAACAATTACACACGTTAGGATTCATCCTTCTGTTGCGGAAGGACAGAGCCTGTTTACGTTTTCAACTGCCCCCGATTACATTTTCAATCAAGATCAACAGCATTTGTTTCTTACCCCAAAGATATAGCGCAAGTATATGCGTGTGTGTGTGTGTGTGTATAAGCTAGGCATCCATCAGTATGATACCTTACAGATGAGCAGGGCAAGGCCTTCACATTTCTTCCCACAGTGCACCACACCACCAGAGAAAGCCTGTGTTTAATCGCACCCATACAAGGTTTTCCTCCGATATACAAGGTTTACTTTGAAGGAAAAAACCCAAATGGGGAAACAGAACGCTGGAATGTTCCGTGGGCGCTGTGTTCACAACTTCCTCTGAAGTGGGCCAAATGTTTAACAAGAGCTTTTCCTAATGGATCAGCTTTTTTGTACTTGACCTCTCTCTCTACCCTGCGCTCCGGAGCTATCATACCCACATGCAGCTCATTGGGCTTATAATTAGGGTGTGTTTCCCCCTCCTGTTCTGCAGAGTGGTGAAGGCTGGAGGTAGTTATAAGGTTCCTTACCAGTTACAAGGCTGCTGCTGTTTAGACCAAATCAAGACAATTCAGCAGGCTCGATCCGTTTATGAACCAAGCCCATACCGATAAATGGATGAATGAGGCCTGATAAACAGTCCAATGGTCTGTGTTTGTGTGTGTAATCATGTCTGTGTTTAGAGCTGTTTCTGTTTGTATGATTGGAGAACAGTATTCTGTATCTGTATAGTGTGTTTTAGTGTGAGCGCGTGTGTGTGTGCGCATGTGCGTGTGCTACACTACGACTCTTACAGCACATCTAGTGCAGAATGATGAGTCACTGGTAAGGGCCATTGATGGCATACAAAGGGCCAAACATATCACCCAATCAGCACTAGGCCTGGCCTAACAACTTGGTACGAACCAACTGCCTAACAAGTCATGCTTGGCATTTTGGGTAAAGCCTGCCATGGATACCAACGTGTCCAAAACACTAGAGTAAAATTGGAATGTGACCTTTCGATACAGCACCACCAACCCTCTAAAGTCTTATTTATGGCAAATTTAACCAGCAGAAATAGGGAACATTCTCTGGCTATATTGTGCTGAATGAGGCAATGATGAAGGGAAGGGTCAAATATGACCTATCATCGAATATGGTCTATTAAGTGCCTTTGATGAGTCAACGATGCCACTAAGTGAAAACAAAGGTATTAAGCCACAAGCCAGTACAATCATTTCAATTCTTAGTAGATTTTCAATGCACCGCATAGAATTCCGTTTCCCACAGGTAAAACACCACAGCTGTTCCTACAAAAACACAGCCAATTATTTTTTTGTCTGTGTGGGTGTGTTTGAAATCACATTTTAGTACCCCAAGTCTCCAGAGGCTAATATATGAGTCAGCAAAGTTGTGCCAAATACTGCTGTGATAGGGCACACCGCACATGTGTATGTGTGTGTATGTGTGTGTGGCAGACTAGTGGGTGGAGGACTAAGGCCAGATGAGGTCTTGGCAGGTGCCACCACTCAAGTTTTACCATGTTTTTACAGGCAACACTTCATACACAAACATCCTGGCTACCAGGAGAGCTGAGAACTGATGCAAGGACCATAGAGCTAAAAGCCCAAGAACCGATACCCTGTGACCTCTCAGTACATTTAACTGAAAAGGTATTTTACAAAACATCTATGTCTATATTATGAACCATATTGTTCGGTATTTGTTCAGCTGATTCTACATCAGATTCTACACCGTTTAGCTGATTCTATATCAGATACAATAATCTTATGAAGTGAGCTTCCAGGGATGACTGACTTACTAGCTAAGCTAGGAATACCTTTAGTGCTAATCTTAGTGCTATAGTCCAGAAATTGGATTTTGGTGGTACTAGCAAACACTGAGCTCCATGAAACCCAAACCTGGAACTAACTACATATGGTAAACCCCTCCCCCCTAATATAATAGCCATAACCAAGAGGAGATTTGAAGGGAATCATGGCATCTCCCTTGTTCCTGAAATTATGGAATGTGTCCCACTTGGTATATGTGGGGGTGAACTGAAATGTGAACAAATCACTGTCTGACCCTGTCACCATAACTCACTAGTGTTAAAGGGATGTACACAGCATGCCTACTGCTGTTGCAATGCTGTGCCATGTTGATTAGTGATCTGACTCTAATCCCAACACTTAGGTATATTAATAGGGACTGTCAGCAAGTGTGGTTGTCTATACTATTTCCATGGAGTGGGTGTTGTGAATGTGCAATAATACACACTGCATAAGGGATGTGGAAGTATGTAATATACTACAGTATATTGTGTTGTGTTATGTACCAAGGAGGCTGCATGGTGACAGGGTTTTCTCTGCCTTTTCTGCAAAAAAACAATGCATGTTTATGATGTGTTGTTTATGATGTGTTCCAATAGCATCTCTTCCTTACATAAGGCTTCAGAATGTGCTGGAAAATTAAAGATGTGCTACATGAGTTTTGTATAATTTCAGCCTATAGTAGCGCTACTCAGTAGTGATGGGTCCCAGTTGCGTGCTTGTTGCAGTGTGTGTGCATGTGGAGTCAGTGGACTAGCCTGGGCCCGCCCTGCAACCCCAATGCACATTCAGGTGAAGGCTGTCAATCAAGTCACGGCACGTGAGTCGACTGCTTGGAGAAAATGTCTACCTAAATCCTGCACTGGTAAACTTACTTAAACTGAGATTCCTTTGCAGAATGGGGTAAAACTGGGATTCAGTTCATAGGTAAGAACTATACATACACCGGGCTCAAATCCGAGACCAAAACAAGAGGTTTAAAGAATGCTGACATATTCAGCCTCTTTCAAGAGTAACTAAACCTTAGACCATTTTCCCATCAAAAGGTTAAAACCATGCTACTAGAATTACAATCTGCTATTGGCTGATCTTGGTGTCCTGTGATGTAGACATCCATTGACAGACAGGTAACATTATTGATTGCAATTGCAATAGCATGCTTTTAAACTTTACATGGCAGCAAATCACTATCAAGAAAATGGTCTAGGGTTTAGTTACTCTTTGAGGTTAAAGAGGCATGATGTAAAGTCACCCCTCTGGTGTTTACAAGGTGAAATGCAATCACAATTCAAAAAATTCAACAACATTGAAATGTGTCTCTAGCATGGAGCCCCACTTTGGTCATTTATACATTGTGTGCACGTAATGACATGTATGTTTTTCTTTAACATACTCTAGCATGGGTGGCAGGAGGTTACGAGCAGTAGGTAACACAAATGCAAGTCCGTCACGGACCAAATTTTTATAGATAGGATATCTCAGACATATGGTACACTTGCGTTGAGGAAATAATTTCAAACCTTATCTTTCAATGTTTGTTCCCTGTAGATATTGCCAGGTCAGGACATTAGCCAAATGCGGGGAAACATATTCAGCATATTATCTGAGACCAACTTTAGTTTAATTTTATCATCACAGAGCGTGTACTCCTGTGTGGGTTCATAGTGAGTGCGCTGCTGGTTCTGCCACCTGTCTCACCTGTTGCCAGCTTTGCAGGGCAGTGTCCAAGGTATGGATGGCGTACTGGCTGATGTTAAGGAACACTGGCTCCATGAACACATTCCCATCAAGCAGGGTGCTCTGGGGACAGCAGGTAGCTGCTGCCTGGCCCTGAAACAGACAGGACAAGAGGACTCCTGTTAGAGCCAATCTGATGTGATTTAGTATGTCATTTAAATATGAAATCTGGCGTCATATCTGGTTTAATGAGGGAACTCATTTTCTCTTATTTGTCAATAATCTTTACCTAATGCCACATCACTTGCCATAAAGAAAATACTTCTGAATGAAAATATTTGGGCAGTTGCAGCAGCAGTTGCAGCCGTATGTCCAGCACTCATAATACTGTATGACCAGCAATTGTAGCTATAAACCCACCTGCAGTGTGAAAGATTGCAGAAGCTGCAGGTGCGTTAGGTTTCGGTACTCCAGCAGTCTACAGTCCAGTTGGGTGGAAAAGTGGAACTCCTGACAAAGTCGCGCTCCACTGCTCCACTGGCGCAGAAACACCCGGGGCTCCTGAGCACCAATCACCATGAACTCCTGTTCTTGAGGTAACTTCCTGTCTGGCAGGAAGGGACGAAGTCGTCCAGAGGGAACTGGAGGAGTGAAAGAGAATACTCATTTTCACACGAGGGACTGTGGTTTGCGAGATTGTCTCTCAACCAGAACCCAGGTGCGATCCCCATGCGTTGCCATACCTTTCTAAGTAATCTTGAGTCTGGATCGTAAGAGATGTCTTATTGAAAATATGACAACTCATACTTTGATACATTTCCAAGAACATTCAATTTGGTTTACCATTCAGCTGCTACTTGGAAAATAGTTTCTCTCTCCATTAAGTCCTCCTACCTGTGCCAAGCTGCTCCAGGTGGTGGCAGAGGTGAACCTCCATTTGTGCCAGCTGCAGGGAGACGCCCAGTGAGGGCACAAACCAGGGGGCGAAGCAGGAGTCCACACGGGTACAGGCTGCTAACGCTGTGGGAGACACCAGCTGGTCACAGGGCAGCTGGGAGCCAGACTCACTGTCCGAGCTGGAGGGGCAGAGGAAGGGGAAATCGCAAGCAAACAAATATTTAGAGATGAAGAGTTTGTGTTTTTTTGCTGCAAATGATAAAAGCGCAAAATGTATGAACCACAAGAAAGCAATGAAGCGGTCTGTGATGCTGGTTAAACATTAAACAGACATTATTTTTCATGACAAACATAATGGAGCGAAGATGAGAAGTGTACTAATGTGGTCCAGCTTCTGAGAGCCTTGTGGATAAAGTCAACACTTATTGATTTTCAATCATTTATTGTTTTCTAATACCAATGGTATAAGCAGAGCTGCAGAACAGCCACAAAGATTCCACTCACTAATTAAAATGGCATGATGTCTATTTAGTGTTCGAATTCTCTTGTCTTTTGGTCAGGGTTTCAAAACGGATAAAATGCTATAGTAACAAATGCTAAAAGAGGAAACCGGACAGAGATAAGGATGTACAGAGGGCCTCCTCACTATCTGGCGAGGAGCGGCCAGCGGTGAGTTTAGGTAGACTGTTATGGCTGCGGTTGCCAGGAGACGCTCTCCATGGACATTAATTGCATGTCATGGTTGATGATGGTGAATGGAAGGTAATTGAAGTGAATGACCATTTGCTCTGTAATTTGCTGCTACCATGATCCACCATAAAAACTCCAGGAGGAAACGCTCAAGCCTGGAAAAACGCTGGTGCAGCAGAGCGCTCCTTAAAAAGATAAGCATCATATGTTGACAATTTTCATTACTTCCAGTTGGCAGGGAGGCCAAGTTATTTTTCTGGTGGAAACTGAAGTAAGGCAGATGAAACGAGCGAGTAAGGAAAGGGAATCAATTTTGATCAAAAAGGACAAATAATTTAAACATAAAGGAAATGTAGTGTTTGGAGTATGATTATAATGAAACGCAGATGTATATTTAACTTTACACTGGATCTGGTAGTGTAGGTTTTTTTTCTGTTTCTTCTCTTACATGTTTTCTTATTCCTCCCATTCTGCTCCTCTGGAGCTCTCTAAGCCACACAGAATGTGGGCTTGGCAGCTCTCTTCCACTAAAAAGTTCCCTAAACCCCAGGAGGAAGTGACAACGAGAAAGAGAGAAGGAGAAACAAGATGGGTGAGGAACAGAACAAGTGAGACGGGAGCGGGAAGCGGCGTGAGAGGAATGCGAGAGATACAAGAGAGACGAGGCAGTGGCAGCCAGAGGAAGGGGGTTAAAATGTGCTCTTTGAGGTGCTCCAGTGCTTGGAAGGCCTGCTCCAACCCAACCCAACCCAATCCAACTCAACCCAACCCAGACCCAGGCCTACGAACGCATGAGCCACCCCAAAGGGGGCTTTGCTCTCCTTGCTTCCCGTGAGCTTCCTCCCTCGATTAGATACACTCAAGGTAAGCAGGAAGGAATCCGGATGGGCCCTGACAGGCACTTGGTGTGCTGGGAAATCTCATTAGGCCGATCTGAACGCCTTCCAAGCCCGCTCCCTGCTCCTGCACGCCAGATGTGGGGCGAGGGACATACTGCTAGCTTTTGTGCACAGAGGCTTGGGTGCA
>OMKK01054661.1:0-10700 GCA_900302305.1 Polymixia japonica
ATCTATCTATCTATCTGTCTGTCTGTCTGTCTGTCTGTCTGTCTGTCTGTCTGTCTGTCTGTCTGTCATCTATCTATCTATCTATCTATCATCTATCTATCTATCTATCTATCTATCTATCTATCTATCTATCTATCTATCTATCTATCTATCTATCTATCTATCTATCATCTATCTATCATCTATCTATCATCTATCTATCTATCATCTATCTATCTATCTATCTATCTATCTATCTATCTATCTATCTATCTATCTATCTATCTATCTATCTATCTATCATCTATCTATCATCTATCTATCTATCTATCTATCATCTATCTATCTATCATCTATCTATCTATCTATCCATTATCTATCTATCTATCCATCTATCTATCCATCTATCTATCTATCTATCTATCTATCTATCTATCTATCTATCCATCTATCTATCCATCTATCTATCTATCTATCTATCTATCTATCTATCTATCTATCTATCTATCTATCTATCTATCTGCAGATTAAAGTATAAATACAATTTGCAGTAAGAAATAGCCAACATAAAACAAACAAAAACATGCCAAAATAAATATGGCAAATCAGCTTGTCTTGTGTCTGTTGCTAACTCAGTGAACATTAGCTAGTTTACGTCTTACCAAGGAGTGTCCTACCTAGAGTGCAAGTGCACAGGAGACACCACAAATGGCACAAGACAGCTCACTATCTTCATATTGGGAACTCACCGGAGGTTTTGGGCATGGTCTATCACACAAGCAATTTTCTTTTTCCTCTCTACAGTGACAGAAAGTGGAATCATACAGAATTGGATAGGACTCAGCTCTCTTTCATTTTGGAAATATAAGTCAGGAGTGGCGGAGACGCGTCTACACACATCACATGGCCTTCACTCACTTCTTGTCATTGGCTTTTTTTGAGCAGGAGAACAGGGAGAGATGTTCATTGCTGTCCGCCTCCACACTGGATTGAAAAGCGATGGAACGCTGCCTCATTGACACGCTGGTTGTGACTGATGGAATTAACCATAATTGAGTAAATCCCTGCAGTGGTACCAGCATATGATTTACATGGGCTTTGTCAAAATTTGGCCAATAGTGTCTATGATATCCCACGTAATTAACCCCTGGACAATAACCCATCCCCACCCCCACCCTTCTTAATGGCGACATATAAAACATAACCTTGAAACATCATATCATATACTCCATTTTACCAGAAGACCGACAGAAAACAACATTAGTAAAGGCAGTCAAAGGCAACTCACCTTTGGTATGAGGAACGGCACTTTGCCTTATGAGAACGGAGTAGGGATGTGATGATGGATTGCTCAATCTGTGTAATATACTTTGTTAAGGAAGACTGATGGGATTGGCTCAAGGAGGAAAGTGTTTTTTCCTTTCCTTGGCTCAATAAAAGCTGTGAATACCTGGAGGGCTGTTCCTCATAATGGCACATTACCTGGTGCAACATTGACACCGAATTGGTACCATTTCAATTTCTGTGTGTGATCACATGGGGGACATCCTGAACTTTCCATTTTCCCGTCAGTCAGGTTGTTTTTGAATGAGCAGCGTGTGATACAAGGAAGTGCAGGGTGCTGGTAGGGTGCTGGTAGGGTGCTGGCAGGGTGCTCGTAGGGTGCTGGCAGGGTGCTGGTAGGGTGCTGGCAGGGTGCTGGTAGGGTGCTGGCAGGGTGCTGGTAGGGTGCTGGTAGGGTGCTGGCAGGGTGCTGGTAGGGTGCTGGCAGGGTGCTGGTAGGGTGCTGGCAGGGTGCTGGTAGGGTGCTGGTAGGGTGGTTATACTGGTTGGGGGGGTTCAGGTTTATTATCATCCTATGTCAACGCCTGCTGCTATGAATCAATTCCACGATCACCACCATACATTTTTGACAAAGTGATTTTTGCGCCGAATGCTCTAGAATTTCAAGATTTTCTGAAAATGGTTCTGAAAGTGACTTTCCAAGCTGTCGTTGTTTTGCTAGAGCAAGACGTTCGCTTGCTAACCGCACTGTTCTGTTTCTGTTTGGAGGAAAACTTGAGGGTGAAAGCAGGAAGTGAAATTGTCTGCTTTGAAGATTAAGGAAGCTGATGTGTGGATTATTAATGGGATGAGGACTAGGTGTGGCGCAGAGCAGCAACACAGGCCAAAGCAGCGGATATATTCAGGGACTGGGCAGCAGGGCCGAGGACTCGGGGTCCCCACAGGAGAAAAGCTAAAAACAAGAGACACAACGATTTGTTGAACGGATTAGCAAGTGTAAACAAAACCATGATGACATTTCTGCTTTATATGATAGTGACCGGGGGAGGGAAACAGAAGGGTCTGGAGAGAGAGAAAGCCAGACATACTGTATCTCCAACCTAAACTCATGACACTCCAAGGTACACGGACTCCAGCTCAGCCTCCTGAACCACCAGGCCACCTCCTGAATGGTGATTAACCGCCTTCGTCTCTTCCTTGACCAAGTCAGATAAGAGACGATGGAAAGGGAGCTGGTGAAACGTCTTGTTTCTGGGCAACAACATACTGTAGTTCTAAATTCGAAATGAATTGTCAGCATTTTAAAAATGAGTGAGGCGTGATGAGAACGCTAAAGATTTAGAGACTTTCTCAAAATCTTTGTGCACGAGGCTTTGAAATGCCAGTTATATCGTGCTTGAACGCACCCGTGAACATTTAAAACATCTCAAATGTTAGGCCAGATACAGTCATAAATCACGATGAAATACGAGTCACGATACCTTGTGAATATTTCAAGGCTGATGATGTACATGGTTTTTTTTAAAAGACATGAAAGAGCTCTTTACTCTCGTCAGTCTGCATTGAACTACCGTCCTTATCTGTGCTAACTGTCATATTGAAGGACACACTGACGCCTGCTTGAACAGACAAACAAACACACGTGAGGTGGAGTACACAGTAATATATCACGGTCCAGGGATACTTTCCTCATAGAGAATAAAAAAAACACCTTTAAAAGTTCGTCAGGTTGTTGGGGTCTGATCAGTTTTCCAAGTTAAATGGGGTAATATAAATAATAATAAAAGAGTAATATGGGACATCGTTCAGTTTATTAATGTTAGGGCCAGTTCCTGTGGGTGTGGCCATTTTAACTCAAACCTTAATTTACTGAGATTAAATCGAAGTGTTCAGCGATTGGTGGGGGAGTAAGAGGGAGGCGACATGACGTTTGGAGATCAGATTTTGTTCCCCTGTTACTGTACAGATGTACTTCATACACAGCCTTTGTGTTGCTGGAATGCAAAGCAGCTTGTTACAAAGACCCGAGTACAGTTCCTGAGGTAGAGTTGGCAATTAACCCACCAAAGATATGGATGTCACACGTGCATATTCTCCTTGGATCTCGATCCCTGCCTCCCTGACGCTTTCATCCTGCTCTCATCACCTGCTGTAAAAGTAGCCGACGGGGCGTCGTGCTGCAGGTTCCTTCTCAAACACCTTCACTTGTTCAAAAGTAAAAGTCGGATGCTTGTTGTGGTTGGTGGTTTTCATTTCCATTTAAGGCCAGTTTTGCAAGAACAAATTATTCATCATATATTCATTACATGTTAAAGTCACGGAGAAGTGATGAAATAATAACTTCATTATTGAGAATGGAAGTAATAATTTGTAAAGTATATGACTAATTTCAATTAAGTGAGTTAATGTAATTGGTGAATTTTTTATTAAGTTATTCTGTTATGCTACATCTTTATTATATGCTATTCTTTTATTGTGCTATTCAATTATGCTGTGCTGTTTTTATTACGCTATTATGCATTCCTCTATAGTCATATGCTCTTAGTGATAATTAATTGTTAAATTATCAGCTGGAACCAAACAATGTTAGAAGGAACACAAGTCAGGAAGCCAGTATGAAGAACTCCCACGTACATAAATTAATGTTCCTTCTTGAGGTCGTCGTTCAGACTATGTCTTTGAGCGGTTCCGGTACAGTACCGCCGTTTTCCACGCGAACAGATAATGGCTGTTTTGACACACCTTCCGGCAGAGCAGGAGCTGCTCTCCATTAGCAGAGGAGCAGAGCCCCAGAGAGGGCTGACAGTCGGGGGCTGCTGGGATGTTTGACAGGGTTATCAGTGGGCGGCCGGCAGCAGTTCCAACTCGTACAGATACATTTGGCTATAACAAATGAAATGTAGCAGAAGGAAGGAAAGAGAGAAAGAGACGGAAAAGAAAAAAATTGGGAAGGAAGCGAAGAGTGAGATTGCAAAGGAAAGCCAGGAAGGTGTGTGAACCCGGAGGTGTGTGTGTGTGTGTGTGTCAGCGATAATAGAGAATGTGTACGGAAAGAACGACAGAGCCAAAATGTGTGAGAGAGAGAGAGAGAGAGCGAAAGCACGTACGTGGCTTTGCATGTCTGTGCAGGAGCGTCCTCGTGTGTTTTTGGGGCCACCTGTTGGCGCGGGGCCCCTGCACACGCGCTCTCATCTCCAGCCCTGTGCGTCCCTCCGCCGTCATTACATATTCCACGGGCAACGCGCTGGGAAGCGCTCGGCGGCGCCACAGTGTTAAGGGGAAGCGGAAGGGAGACGCATTTCAAAATCAAATTTGATGAGCAAATATGGCGAAGCCTGAGCCGCGGGCCTGCAGGAGTCTGTGTTGCAGGTAGAGACCAGTTCAGGGATATTTTCATTATTGCCGTCGTTATTTTCAGTCTGCCTGCGTAGGGAGGACGTCTTTCACATGTGGACTATGATGCAATCAATCTCGACAGTGACATCTGAGGTAGAACACCCCCCCGCACACACACACACACACCCCCCAACACACACAAGTCACATAAATAATCAACCACACACACACACACACACACACACACATAACCACCTGTCAGTTCATATTCAACTATGTGACACTTGAGCCCATCCCGTTCATGTCACAGTCTTGATTGATAGCTACCTTCTTGGCCCTGCGTTGATGCCGTTGTTGTGTCCGCGCCTCTCGGTAGACTCTCAACCTCCCGGCACCCGCTATGCCTTACCGACGCACTCTCATTTATGTAATGCGAGCTCTGGCATGGGACAAACGTTGCTGACGGCACAGTGCGAACCGACGCCAGGCTAATCACCGCACACCTGGTGCCACCTTTGTTACTTATTGTCCCTGCTCTCCTCCGCAACGCCGGAACCCTTTGACTGATGCGAGGCAGCAGCCAAAACGTGTGTTTGTTCGTGTGTGCGAGGATTTTGCAAGCAGATATGCACATTTATGCAATGCATGTGTCTGTGCGTATGATGGGAAATTCAGACAGGAAAACCCTAACCCAGTAAATTCAATTTATTAATCAACACGAAGGCTGACTTCACCTAGTTCACAAGGCTTTGACGACTGCTACAGGCCTGTAATTATATTTACCGGACTTCAAACAACATGTAGACTACTCGACGCTGGGCTTAATACTTCAAACCTTCTCTCAAAGACCCTAATTTACACTCAGAGTCGACGCGCTCTCTGGGAGTCTATTGTGATAGCTTACGTGTGACACAGGGCAATCTCCATAGTTCCCACTCTAGCATGAGGGAAGCACAGGCAAGGGGAACATCCACCTATTCATGCAGAGCAGTAGCGGAGACAACTTGAATTTCAATGTCCAAAATCTAATGCCCCTTGAGCAATCAGGATGTGGCTTTGACATTTCTGTTCCACCGAGTCTGCAAGGACAGAGCGCAGAATGTGTTTCAACTGAATCACGGACACAGACTCAACACGACCAGGAGTGTGAAAAAGATACCAATGTAGACAGTCCTTTGCTAACGAGCACGTATAACAGGGGACATGCAAAATCAAGGCAAAGGCACTGAGTAAGCCAAGAAGATTGCATACTAATTTTAATTGATGCACAATCTAATGTCAATTATAGTCAATTATGTGCAAAACACATTTTTTTTTCTTTTAAAGAAACTTGATATTCAGAAGCCTGGAGTTGGCTTGGCCAGCTTAGCGGGTTAGCATCACACTGATCACCGAGCTGACAAAGCAAATAATCGATGATAAAGCATTCCAGATTAGTTGTAACAATCCACCCAATATCATGAATTGATTCAAACTATCGGTCGAGCATATTATTCCACCATATGCACACGTCCAACATTAAAATGATTTGGGCAGGAACTAAAATTCTATTTTCATGCTAGGACGAAGGGAATACATCACATGCAAAGTCTGCTGAACAGACGCAAAGCTTTGAACATATTGCATTTCTTTTATCCTTCGCCATGTTGTTTAATTCGATCGCGCAAATGCTGAACCAACTATTCTGTCTGAAACAGAACGCACGTTATCTAACTCCTCCTAGTTTATCCTAAACGAGTCTCTCAAGGTTCAAAACAAGTGAGTCGAGACTCTTTTGACTTTGTCACCGAGAGACAGATCCCTGAGCAGCCCCATTATACTGCTAATCCTTGAGAGGCTGAAATGAGTCCATAGCGGAGCGGTTGTGCAGCAGTTGCAGTGATGAATAGTTCTACAGTAAGTGTGTTGTGTTCCACGGCTGCGTGCACGGCTCTCCCTCAGCAAGTAGCTAGAACATCTTCTGAGGTTGGTGGTACGCTGGGACGGTACAACGGTGACAGATTTACAGCCCAGGGTCCATCAAACGGTTGTTTCACTGCCCATCTCGTCGGCCGGCAGGTCGTTGGCGTGATTACATGGCACATACAAGAAAGATTCATGACGGGTTTTTTTTTTTTGCAGAGGGCAGAAGAGAAGCTTGGCTTGGTTCCAGTCATCTTGACAAGATGTCTTGACAAAGTCCTCCTTGGTTTAACTAAATATTGAACCAGTGGCAGTCTATAAATCCCAAATGCTCGGACCATCCTTGTGGTTGAACCACAGTGTAAATTACCATGTACACACAGTTTAATGTATTCTACTCCCGTCTTTTGATGTGCTGTTGTATCGCTCTCTGTGCTTCCGTCTCTGGTTCACAAACTAATAGAAAGACTTGAGGGTCAACTGCTCCTTTTTCTATATATAGCTAAATTATGAAATACAGAACATGGCCACTGTGTCCTGTGATAAAATGCACTACCCTGGAAAGGAGACGGGATTGCTAACAACTGTGAATCTGAGAATGAACTATGTTGGTCTGCCCTCCTTTTGCGTCTCTGCTTGTAGGAAACAGTTCAACCATAGCAGCCTAATAACTTTAGATTACTGTTTTGTCAGAGTACTGGTTCTGTAGTAGTCTGCAACGACTAATGACGACTAATTCCAGTAATCATATCGTATCATATAAAGCCATATCGATGAAGAGTGCAGTTTATGATTGTGAAATAATTGGAAGATATTTATCATACTGACAACAAACGTCTATTGCTTTATAACCAGTTTGTTACCAGAGAACAAAATAATGTACGTCTTCCAGCGGAAATTACATTATGTTAGCGTCTGTTCGTCATTGTTATACATTTACAGTAGTAATTTAGTCTGTGTGGGAAAGAGACTGAGTCATTGAGCCTGTACATTTTTACTTTTTAGTTTACTTTTAGTAATGTTACATTTTATTGGTGGATACATTTGTGTATCTCTATTGTTCAACTAGAGAATTATCCCCCTCTAAGATAGGAGACAATAAATATTGTGTGATATTTTCAGGTTAATAATCCAATCAGAATAAGATCAAAGGTTAATTATTACATTTAGAGGCGTCCAATGATACCATGACGACAGCAGGGTTATCTGAGACAGTAAAAAAAAATTACAAGTGTTTCTAAATTAAATTAAATGTATTTTCTAAATTAAACATAAAACTGTGGCTCTCAATCAACCTAGTGATTTTGAATTGTAACATTAATATGGAATATTGAATTGAGAGATGCATCATAGAGCCTCATTAAAGCAGCAAAACACTGGGGTTGTTTTGTAGTTTTGACAAACCTAATTGCTCTGAGATCGCTCCAGGTAATTTTCCACAAATCGTAGCCTTGACCTGTGTAATGTAAACTAAATTACACCATCCTCTCCATTCAAGGTTCAATGAACTTAACCCGTTCTTCCCTCCGACTGACAGAGAGGGGGAGAGGAAGGACAAGAAAAGAGAGACTCACAAGAGTTTCGCATTGTCACAAGGACTACCGCAAACAAACAAAGAAACTGATGGCTTGAACCACGATTAAGCTCACTCATCACTAAAACGTCTGTACGCACTGAGTCAGAAAATAATATTATGGTGGCATCAGGTTGGGGGGGTAGTCACAGCACAGGGGTTTTGAGCTAGAGGTCAATTAGGTATGCTAAGTAGTCTGGGCATCTGTACTCTGGTGCTGCTCTGTATTCTGCACCTGCCTCTGCCACTGATCTCAGTCTCCCTGCATTCCTCTCTCTCAGCGGATAACATGGGGGGGGGGGAGTGTTCTTTTATCCTCTGTGGCTTAATGGGGAAAAGGAGACAATATTCCCCTCCCATGTTAGCTCTCCTCAATGAACTGCACATTTAGTCTGTGTTGGAGGAGTGGAAAATAAACGTTTGGCAGCCGGAATGGGATGGAGAAAGGTCAACAGCGTGTCACACAGTCAATCTATCAAGCAAACGGGAGGTACTTGTTCAATCCCCGCCGCAACAACCCCTGCATTCTTACTGAGAGCAGGTGTAGACAACAGAAGAAGGAGTGTGGCCATAAACAGTGGCCATGATTCCCCATTAATCTGCAGAGGCACTTTGATAGGAGCTGTCTTACATGGGAGCGGAAACAATGTAGACAAAAGCCAATAAATGTGCAGCATCCCTATCACTGATGAAAGCTCTTAAATGTGCAGCATCCCTAACACTGATGAAAGCCTATAAATGTGCAGCATCCCTAACACTGATGAAAGCTTATAAATGTGCAGCATCCCTAGCACTGATGAAAGTTCATAAATGTGCAGCATCCCTAGCACTGATGAAAGTTTATAAATGTGCAGCATCCCTAACACTGATGAAAGCCTATAAATGTGCAGCATCCCTAGCACTGATGAAAGCCTATAAATGTGCAGCATCCCTAGCACTGATGAAAGTTTATAAATGTGCAGCATCCCTAACACTGATGAAAGCCTATAAATGTGCAGCATCCCTAACACTGATGAAAGCCTATAAATGTGCAGCATCCCTAGCACTGATGAAAGTTTTATAAATGTGCAGCATCCCTAGCATTGATGAAAGTTTTATAAATGTGCAGCATCCCTAGCACTGGCAACAGGAAACGGACATCGTTTCACACATTAGCACAACCAGAGAAACATTACAAATTTGTATGTATGATTTGTAATCATACATCAAAATCACTGCCACCCATTCATTTCCCCAGGCCGTGGTAACTGGAGGAGGAAAAATTAGCTATTACCTTGTTTTCCATATTCTATTTTTTCATAAACCAGTGGTGCAATATGCTCAGGTTTGGGGACTCGTCTTCAATTTGGAGCAATTTAGCCAAGTGATGGGTGTAATTTGTTTCCCCCGTCAAGTTGCCATTTGCATTTAAATTCATCATTACCAGCCATGTTTTGTGGAGATTTCCCCAGATCGTAGGTGTCAGGACACTCTCCTGTCTTGATGCAAGCACCCCATTATGAGAGCTGCAGAACAATTCTCAGTCTATGCCAAATAGAACACAGGGGCCATTTTGGGGGGAAGGACACCTTGCCAGAAAATTCCTTTGGGCCAAGGAAGGAGACATTAGTGGTAAATGATTGTCTACAGTGGTGGCCTTGAATGTCCTGGATCTCCCAGCAGTGACCAGTTTCCACCACATGGCCACTGACTTTGCCCTTTGGTAAGGAATGCCTACTAAGTATGCAATTTATGAAGTGTAATTCTGCAATAAAATGGTTAAGCTCATGGGATGTTTTAGCATAAGATCACAAAGACAGGCTTTCTATGGAAAAGGCTGCTGGTATCACTTAAATAAACCCAGCAGTAGTGTTAATATTGGTAAGTACTTCTGTATGTTGTATTATATTATATTACATACAGAAAACAGAAATGCACATGTAAAAAATGGTGGCACAGATTGTTCATTATTTTAGAGCCCCAGAGTTACCCTGCTGTTTCTCCTTGCCACCCGTGGGTGCACTCGTTGCGTAATCATGCATAATCAATTATTTTTTCCATCGTAAGAACATTATGTATGCAATATCCGTTCTCCTTTCTGAAACAAAAGTAGGCGTAAGACTTCACCACTTCCTATTCACAGAGGCCGGATTAGATCACTTTACATAAATGTTACACGTTCTTGTTATATATGCATAAATTTGCTATTTTATTAAGTTCATGGTTAATTTGCTTTTATTATTATGATAAATTGAACCAAAAATCACTTGAATAATCTTTCAGAAAACAGTCCCGGAAACTATAAATAGTCATAATTACAGCAGCAGGCTACTTTATTTAAAGAAAAGGAATAACAACACGTTTTCTGCAATACGTCTTTTTCAAGCCACGGCAACAGGATAGTGAAACACTCTCCCTAGCAACCATGCTGCAAAGCCATACCTGCATCGACTCAAAACAAGGGAGATCCTCCAGCACAACAACCCTCACCTCGACACACACACACACACACACACACACACACAAACTGGGGAAACCCTGCTGCAATTGTCTGATGAAGAAACATTTCACATACTGCCAGCCTGCTGTTAGCCAGGTCCTCCACTCTCATTTAATACTCATAATCTCAGTCCAGACATACTTGTTT
>OMKK01054674.1:0-15108 GCA_900302305.1 Polymixia japonica
TATTGTTGGTAAAATGCTACTACAGACAGACTTTTCTCAACTGTTCTACTCCCTGTGGGCTTTTAACAAAAAATTGGTAGTACCTTGGTACTTTGACACACACCAGACTCTGCCATGGCTGCCATGGTCATTTAACATTTTTGGATGCTATATTATGTCCTAATTGCAGTACAGGTGCTTGTCCACTGGTCCTGTGAGGTCTGGTTCACTCACTGTATCTAATGCATCTTGCAAAGTGTATTTTTACTTTGTGTGTAAAGGGAAGAATATGGATGTACATGGCTGTACATGGTATGTACTTGGTGAATAAAATGATTCCAATTCTAATTCTGCCCTGCAATCTGAGAACCAGACAATGTTTACTTTGAAAATGTGTACTATCCCACTAAGATATATGCACGTGTACAATATACATTCACGTGTGTACAAATACAAAAAACACACACTATACACACAAGCGCATGCAGGCACGCACACGTATGCACACACACACACACACACACACACACACACACACATGATGTCTCTCTCCTGTGTACCAGTGTCTCTGTAATCCTCAGGAGGATCGGCTTTATCACTGGCATCTAACAGGTAGGTAGGAGGAGGATTATGGTTCTCTATCATGGAAAAGAGCTCAACATAGCTCTCACATCCCTCTATTTCTCCCTGACAGCGCTGGCATTGCCATGGGCACTGACTATATTATCTTCTTTTGGACCTACTGGCATATCCACTGGTGATAGTTACAAAGGCATATGTTTGTAATTACACGATTGCCTAAAAGTGAATAGATATAATTAGACTGATAGTTATATGCAGGATGATGGGCTGCTAGGCTGGGCAAGGCACTTACGAAAAACTAGGTTAAAGGTGCACGAATGAAGTTTCAAATAATGTTCAGACTCTAATCCTGGCCACCAAACATTCCAATAGAATACTAGAGAATCAACTGGAGCTGTATTACACAGCAGCACCGCTTCTCCAGTCTGGTCCTGCATGACCACCCACAAATAAATGGACCTTTTTATTCCAGGACAAATCAAACATGACAGTTTCAGCTGACTCATCCTTAAAAGATGAGCTAAAACGTCCAGCCCAGAGTGCTAGTGCTGGGAATGTCTTCAGACTTTATACCTTACTACAAGAAGATACAACACAGCATCTTGTACACCCATCCAAAAACTGTGAAAATGCTGAATATATACTTTGGGCCCTCATATGCCTTCAGCTGGTTGTGTCATGTTTCTAGAATGTAAGATAAGACCTATTGAAGAAATTCTATGCCTCTCTGATGTAAGAAGAACTATAAGTAGTGAGTGTATGATTCAGGGTCACCCATGCCACACAAACACCAGTATGGGTTTAGCTTTGCTCTAAGCCTGATCAGTGTAATCAGCTTTCAGCGTGTCAGGTGAATACACAATGAAAGCAATTCATGTTTTTACTCAGACAAAGTGAGTAGTCAGAGAAAGTTCTGGAAATCCTTTCTTGGGAAATGGAATCAGCCCAAGAACAATGTATGGTGGTCATTAACCTCTCAATATAGTCAGTGTACACAGTTGTTTTGCAATCTAATTCATGTAGGTTGGGAAATGTAAACAATTATATACAATACCAAAGAACAAGGCGTCTTTAGGTGGGTTGCCACGAGTGATGAGGAAATAGAACAGAAACACAACCACCAAAACAGCAACTCCGACATGCAAGATCACATAAGGCCTGTGGAAGAAGAGAGGACAACTGTTATCTATGAAAAGACAAAACACATTCTTTGTACCTCCGAGCCTGAACTCTGTACGTTTAGACAGCAATCTCCCTCTGATTTTCTGCCTCATTCTCTTTTCTAATTAGTTTCTCCCATGGAAGCAGTGCCAGTCTCCTCTGCGGTGCTAAATTAGTCAATGATAATGAATGGGAAGACAGAAAAAAAATGATAATTATGCCAACACCCTGAGTGAGCACCAGAAGAAGTAATGCTCAACTGTGAGGAAAGTCAGCGACAGACACGCTGGGTCCAGGGAGAGCAGAGAGGCTGCTAGTGTTGTGTATTGTGAGCAGGTGAATCCTAGCGGATGGGCATCTCGCATAAGCATCTCATGCTGCTGTTTAAAACCGCCAGTTAGCAAACTTGTTTAAACAGGGAATCCAGCCTTTATCACTCACAGCGCAAGGTTACCAAGCATGGCGCTGACCAGCAACCATGGTATTCTAAACGCATGTAGTAAATACCCCCAAGGAGCGAGCAACTCTCCATTTCTCATATTGCTCCAGCGGTGCACCAGTGGTTGAAGCACACAGCATTATAAAGACATAATCATTCATTGGCAGAATTGCGGGAAGCAACAAGCTAAGGCCGTGTTAGTTCACCGCTGCCCTCCATGTTTTACTGGTCAAAGGTATTACTGCCTTGCAATGGAAAAGATTAATGCGCTCAAGGCATCTCCTGGTAAACAATATTACTTCCTTGCAAACTTACAATGTATGCACATAGAAGCCAAACAAATGGCATGAGACCAAAGGGAAGCTCCCTTGCTTCCTTTCCAATTCAACAGTGCGGGAAGATTTATGCACACAATATTGTTTGTTTGCCGAGTGGAAGAGTGCAAGGCATATTGTATGTCAGGAGCAATTTATCAAACTCTTCTGCACAGCCTGTATTGATTGTCAACATCCACACTCTCAAAAGAGTGCCAGCAGAGATATTCACAGAGGAGGCTATAGGAGTCTGTCAGAAAGAGAAATATCTGGCATTCAGAACTGCAAGGGAGGAGTAGAATGTACCACCATCCTTCTCTTTAACTACAACTTAGCCGTAGTGGCAATCTCCTTTATCATCAATTGCAGCAATAATATGTCATGATGAAAGGTGATACTCCCTTTCCAAGCAGAATAGTTCAAATAATTACAAAAAAAGCACTTTACGTTTAGCAAATGATTAATTCATATACCATATAAGTTAGACTGCAAATATCATGTTCACATGGCTGCTTTTGACTTTGTTCCTGAGGATAAATTCAAGTTTCTACAACCAAAGAAGAAATTGGTGAATACAAGCTGGAAGTTGAACTCAGGGAATAAGTTGTTTCAACATATATAACGCAGTCTAAATAAGCAATTTACTTGCTGTTTTGAGCTCACAGTGTCCTCAAGTGGTGGTAAAGTATATTGTCTGTTATCAAATTAAGTATCACCTGCTCGGTTATATTAGATTATTACAAGTATACAATAATTATTCATTTTTAGTTATTATAATTATGATATATAATTCTACATTATAAGTATGCTTGTTATATAATTCTGACATATACACTTTATTTTATTACTTTATACGTGTGATTCCATTTTATAGATAAGGGTTTTTAGTTATTATTTTAGTTATTCAACCATTATTTTTTTGTCTAAAAGATTTGCACTGAAGGAAAAAATAAATACATTAGAATGACTTCATGACTTTAATGGAGAAATAATTTGACTGATCAAGAAATAAGAAAAAAGCAAATTCTTTGACTTACTCTTGAAGCTCTGGGATGGTGTTCATTGCATAAAGGATGCCAAGGGCAGAAAATGAAAACAAGAAAACTAAGGTTTCCATCTCTTCAAATGTTGCTTCACCCCCCTCCCTGTAGAAAAATAAAATACCCTGCGGAAAATAAAATACAGTTATCAGAGATAATACAAAGTGCATTTAATAATACTATAAACATACTGTAAGATCTGACCATTTGAAAAAAAATAATACCCAAACATTTATGTCATTATAAAAGCTTTTTTAGGAAAAAAATACATGACATGTATGACATGAACCAAGACCCGCATCCCAAAACTCAGATCTTCAATTTCCTATGAATTGGAAAAGAAAACAAAGCATG
Organism: Polymixia japonica; assembly: GCA_900302305.1. Classification (NCBI taxonomy): domain Eukaryota; kingdom Metazoa; phylum Chordata; class Actinopteri; order Polymixiiformes; family Polymixiidae; genus Polymixia; species Polymixia japonica. Next base: position 3,870 of record OMKK01054674.1, read on the forward strand.
CCCTTACCGTCTGGCTACCCTTTTGGTGGATTACTCCAATTATGGCTGGCCTGAGGCAGACACAGCCTTTACAGGGAAAATAATGAACTCGAGACAAAGAAGCTTTTGGGGAAGGTTATGCAATTTAGTTTTGTCACAGCTTTACATAAGTCGTATTAGAGAATGTGTTCACTTTATGAAGCACCTCACATTTAAGTTACATTGATTTGTTTCGCAATGCGTTGTATGTGTGGTTTATGAAATGAGTGCACATAAGCTTATTTTTTTGTTGACCTCATTTCAGTCAATGGGTTTATATTTAGCAGTCTGTGGTGTGTTCACAAATAATCCCAATGTTGCATGGATTTGTGTGAAATTCTATAAGATTTTTTTTAGAGCTGGTATTGCTGAAATGGCTTTGAGCATTTACCATGAACCAAAATGCAGCCTGACTCAAGCTTTCTGTTAAATGCGTCCAGTAGAGTGCGCCAAATTCAAACTTTAAGAACAGACATAGTACATTATTAAAGCTTTGGAGGGAGGGTGTCTGTAAAAGATATAAAAGATATAACATGTGCATATGATTGCACATGTGCTGACGTGTACATTATATAAACCTAAATAATTATTTACATTGAAAAAAATCAAATGTTATATGCATTGCATCCTTATATGTTATGAATCAACAACACAAACATGGTACCACACGACACAGGTGTCTTCTGTTACTGTGCTGAACCATACTGAACTATTGAACATGGGAAACAGTGATTTGCGCTCAAATTAAAAGGTCCTCTCTGATGAGCTAATGAGTTTTCAAAGGTTTAACCAAAGGTGCCATTATGCATTCATCATATTTCTACATTCTATATAAATGACCACATTGCGGACTAAGGAGAATACCACAGTATCCCATGTCAATTTATTTCATGATCACCACCTTTTATGCCCACCTCACACGCAGATACACACTGTGCCCCCCCACCTCCCACCAACTCTCTATGTTGGGAAAAGGGGGACTGTTATACCAGGAAATCGGTGGCTGTGTGTTTACTGGAAACAACTGGAGCTCTTCCAATTGCATCGTTCAATAACTCAGAGTAGACAGATGGTTGCCAAAATGAGAAGAGCAACCAGAAAGAGGATTAGCATAGGCTACATAATTTTTTAAACATCTGAAGCAAAATAAGAGTAAATCCTTTATTGATTAGTAAACAGTGTTTATCAGGCACTAGTCCAAGTTGTTTGCTATTATAATGAAATGCAAAGTCAATTGCTAAACAAAACACATCAGTTGCCATCAGTTACATGGATGATACCACGAACAAACAAAAATTCAGGTAGACCATATAGATAAGCTCTTTATACACTGCTGTATCAAATTTGCTATATTATTCAGTGAGAGGGAGAACAATTTGCAACCTTTTAAGTACAAATGTGAGGGAGCGTAATTACTTTGTTAAAGAAAAACTGAACCACTTCCTTTAGTAGTAACGATGTAATGAGGTTGTGTGTTGAAATTTGTTTGGTTTTAAATTCATCGCTTCTTGCCTTGAACTATTTATAGTAGGCCTACCATGGTTTGTTGGTTTATGCAATGAATGAATCCAGGGGTGTTGTGGCTATATTCCATGTGATGATCATCAATGGATTATGGTAATATCAGGTAATAAATTATCTTAACCATCAATTGCTGTAACAAACCATGATGTGTGAAGCTGTGCAAGCAAATTAATAGCTGTTAGAATGAAGGCAAGCATAAATACACTTTTAATTGCCTTGAAACACCAAAACACTGGCAAATACCAAATGGAAAGTGTTGTTTGCTGTGGACTCTTTAGACAATGACAGTGCTGTGTGTGATGGAGGAGCCCAGACTCAACTGTAAATTCCCAAAACAGATACATTTTCTATTCCTAAAATAGAAAAGGTTGTTTATAAGTTATACTCACATTTGCATTGCTAATAAAACACAGAATATATTGACATAGAATGTGCTTTCTCAATTAAATATTTTTAAAACTTATACAATTAAAACTTGTTCAAAACACTGTTCAAAATTCAGTGGTCAAGATCAAGATTTGGTAATAGACAGTTATCTTATTTGTTTGGCCTCTTTAATTTGAGCCTGACCCTTTAATGCAAATGTAAGGGAATGCCAAATGGCCATGTACTGGGCATTCATTCTCCCTGGTTGATTTATTTTGTTATCTGTTATAGGCGAACTTGCTGTAATCATTTAGGTTATACTGTTATAATAAGATATTTGTGGCTAAGCTTTTTGAGGTCCACGATCAGCAAGGGGTACTGCGTGACGACAGCAGCGGAAATATCTGCTTTCGTCTATTCAAAATGGCAGCGTCTCAATCAGGAAGTGAAGAAAACAACTGAGAAGAATAAGTTGGATAAAATTCCACGTTTCTGCTAATTTAACGCCACCAATCGTGAAATATTACCCGTGTACGCGGAGTTTGGATTAAGAATAAGTAACATACTAATGGTAAGTGTAATTAAAGGTTATAAAACGCAAGCGACACATCGACAGTTATCGTTTACGAGATACGTTATAGTCAGCCTCTCCTAGGCACACATGTTTTGTAAGACAGGGTACGCCGTTTCTTAGGTGATAGCCGGGTGGGAAAAGCGTGACTTTATGTTAAATTGGGATGAGTTGAGACCCCAGGAAGGTTGGCCAGGCCAACTTTATTAAAATAAAGAACAATATTGTAAACTATACAGTTAAAGACACAGTGAAAATGTGTAAATACGGTATATAAATATATAGATATAGATATATACAGTGATGTAGACTTTTAATTATGATAACGCGACTAATCTTTGGAAAGTTTCTTTGCACGTTTATCTGATAAATGAATTCAATGTTCGTCGCAGAATCGAGAATTTTACCGAAGCCTTTTTAGTAAACTAATATCAGTTGGCAATGTAACTCCGTCGCCTAGGCAGACATTGTTATACAAAACGAGCCTACCTCTCGTCAACGAACGTAGCCATGCTAACCTAGCTAGCATAATTAGTGATCAAAAGTACGTCGGGTTTTAGCAAACTAAATAATCTTAATTTCATCGTTTGTTGTTGTTTTACTTCGTAATGTACTTGTTCAATTCAATTGTTGATCGTAGTTAACGTTTACTTGCTCGACAACACCAGCTATGTTTATCCTTCGTCGACCGGTGAGCTAACAGTTATAGCAGTAACGCTATCTAGAGCTACTGCCTTTCTTTGTGCTGTGGTGGACCACCGTGGTTCTGAACCGGAGAGGAGACACGAGTCACCAACTTATTGATTGTGTGGAAATGTCACATTAAGACTGCAATAATATAATCTGGGATTGCATGCACGTAAAGGCATTAACCCAAATAAGATGTAGCCTGTAAATCTAAAGAAATATATGGTGAAATTCAAAATAAGTTAATCTAATTACATTTTGGCATAATCTCAAGGCACAGCTGATCTTACTAAGAGGAGCACTTGTCGTTAGACCAATGTTGTTAAAGTAGCTCTCCTTACTAGGCTTCAAGAAGTATAGACACATCAATATACAAATCTTGGTAGTCAGTTATAAAATTGTCATTATTGTTAGATCTAGCGAGCCCAGTGATATAAGCTCACGACAAGAGCCATTGAAAACTGGAGAATTCATGTTGTCACCGTTACATAAAACTTTAGCTAATATTATTTTAAACAGCAGCCTGGTACAGTCTGTGTGTTCTTTATGCCACCGGTGCACAACAAAAGCAGTCATTTCAGTTTCTCTGCACATCAGTTGCCTTTCTTTAGTTCAGTGGACCCGTTTACCTTTCAATATGAATGCACAGGTTTATTGACATGTAACATGGTATGCACTTGGGTCTCAGTGCTGGTGTTAGGCCTGTCTGTACTTGTGTAGAGGGGAAAGTTGACTTAATCTTTGTGCTGGAGCCCATTACATGTATGCATATGTGAGGAAAACAGAAGGTAAACAAGACACTGGATTATACTTTTAAGCTAAGATACAAAAACTAACAATGCCTCTAGAAACTTAGGCTAAGATGCTGTTTATAATGTAACACAGAAACCAAAAACCTTTGGAAAAAATTTGAGGTGCAGAATGGATGAATGATGAGTAAGAAATTAATAGAAGCTCTCACAAAGCTGTGCCCTCTTGTTCTTTTTCTTGTCTGCAATTTCCACAGTTTAGTTTCCAGTGTCTATCGCCTGCAGCCAAGGCTAGTCAGTCAAGCCCAATGCAAGCCTTGACACAGGTTGCCATGGCAGCTGGCTATTTCCACAATTATGTTATTTACCCCATGTTGAAGGATACTATTTGCTGATTGTGAAGTGAATGACATGCTATGTGTCTCTTTCGGCTTCCTGTTAATTGAGGACTCTTAGGCCGGGTGACGTGGTCAATGGCCTTGGTGTCATCTGCTGTCTAATTCTTGTTACAGCCTGCTCTCTCTCTCCCCCGACAGCCGACATCCATTAGACTCAAATAGCAGCAGACAGGCTGTTTAACTATTGGAGTGTCAGGCAGAAATACAGGCTGAAAACCACAAACTTGTCCCAACACCCCCCAGGAAGCCTCCCGCCTAGCCGGTCCACAGCGCAGAGCACTAGAACTGCTGGATCAATAGACGCCTGTTCTCTCTGTGGCAACATACAGAGACAGAAAAGGCTGTAGCTTATAATGTTCTTTTTGTCTCATCCTTTGAACTGGGCTACATCAAAAACAATACGGCCATGTAATTCAGATTTTGGCAATCAACAACACAAAGGGGCTTAGAGAATGGCATAGTTAATGTGTATGTGTTTTTGACAATTTGGTCCACTCGTAGTCCAGGAAGCCAAAATGATTTTGGCTACCTAACTGACCTTTGCCCCAGAATTGTGCTTGTGTGTGCACATGTATGTGTCTATGTGCACGTTCATGTGCATGCCACTCTGTTTGTTTACCCTAATTCCTCATCCTGTCAGACAATCAGTCCCCGCCTGTTCTCCTGAGACCCCGAGGGGGAACAACACATGGAGCTGTTGCTGTTGTTGTGTTTAGTGTCTACAGGAGCAGTAAGGACGATGCTGAGAGCACTGCTTTGGTGCACCCAAACAGCCCCGGTCCATGGCTCACAGCCCCTCCCTCTCACACTTAATTCTAGCCTTCTCTCTCACCCCACCCCCGCTCTCCATGACACCGTGTTTTTGCGTACAGCTCTACGCTCCTCGCCTGGTTCTCTCCCTTCTCCTCTCCAATAGGTGTCAGTGATAAATCTCCTTTATGGCCTGTGGGCTGATTGGAGTGAGAGTGAAAAATGTGGAGAGGAGGAGGGTGGTGATAGTAGTAGTAGTAGTGATGGGGGAGCGTCAGGAATAGGTAATGGGTTTGACTGTGTTGCTGCTCTTCCGGAATCTGGCCTTCATTAGGTAATAGTTCATGTATTAAACATGGACGCTCAGACAGTAGGGAGTTAGAGGGAGAGAGTGACCATTTTTTGAAACAAAGTAGCTGTACTGGGCTGTTTTATAGTTTCCCGTGTCCGAGCTAGTAGCCAGACCTGTAGGCTATGTAGGTCTCTCCTAAGCCACATAAGAGCCCTGTAAGAGATGATTGAAATGCAGGAAAGCGTACTGTGCTGTGGCATTCCTCAAGCCTCTGGCCTTCATTTTGCTGTGGAAAAAGTGTGTCAACATCCTTCTGAGAAAAGAAAACATTGTGATTTCAAAATGGGACTGATCCAGGAAGAAAATATGAGAGAAATATTAGAGGCCATATAGATGGATGACTATGAATACCACGTGTTTCATTGTTTTGATATAGGCCTATAGTCAGCCCTGCATTAAAACAGGGAAATAAATCCTTTGAGGTCTAGAGCTTATGGAGTAGCATAACAAGGAAAGCAGGTGAATAGTATCTATGAATGATATTTGCATTCATAGAAACATGCAGTTTTGCATATATTTTCAATTCCGAGCACTCCCGTGCGAGCCCACTAAAATAGATTTTTGCAGATTACCTGCCATTTTTCATATTGTCTCTCATCAAATATGAGAACAAACTTCAGAGTAGAGGAGGGTCCAGCTTGCTGAATATGCCTTCGCAAGCAAAGCCTAATTCTTGTTGTAGATAATTATGATTCTAGTTATACTGGTTTTTAAGTAGTTTATTCCTTCCCAGGGTGTGAAATTAACACCAGCCACATTTTGTCAGTGGTTTCCATTGTTTAGAGGTTATTTTCTGTTCTAAAGTATTGGTGCTTTTAAATCACAGAAGTAGCTTTTGGATTATAGCGGCTGCTGTGTCTGCTAGGCTCAGAAACTAGTTCCCTACCGTGTTCTCTTGTGTGTTCCCATGGTTCTAAGTTATTCACTTTCCCAATCCTCAGCCAGGCATATCACAGGATGCCTTATGGCGTGATACAGTACATTTTTGGGAGCAGCTTTAATATGAGTTAGTACTTGTTAAATTATTGGGACTACACTGTGAAACAAGAACAACACCTAAGATATTTACTGTATTTTAGGTTGTTTTAATGAAGAGGGAACATTTTGTTCATTACACAAGCATGGGGGGGGACACTATCTAGGTCAACTAGCCTATTCCAAATTGCTGTTGGTCATGGCCAGTTCTTTTTAAATTGAGCCCAGTGGCAAGTCTTGCCATGCCTTTGCAAAGCAGTCAGCCTGATTTGTCTTGACTTATCTTTGTCAGGTAAAGTGGTAGAGTCGGGTTTGAGTGTGATTTAAGTAGGACACAGTTTTGTTTTTCACTAGTCAAGCAGGCCACCCTTTGTAGTTCCTGAGGTTGTGCTGGAGAGGGTAACCATGGGAAGAATACAAGCCGATGGATTATGGGCACATGCAACCAATTTGTCAAGAGTAGTATGAAGCACACAGGTGTTCCGTTTTCCTTCAAAAGATATATCCGTCATATTGTTTGCTCAATGATTGAATGATTTGCATGCTGATAGGAGTTGATGTTCTAGTGGCTACTGTGAAGAGCAACGGGGAGGAGTTGTGCCTTGGAGCAGCCTATGTGTTCTTGATGCATTCATGTACATCTATATCTTATAACACACGCATAGAACATAGAACACATGCACACAATGTAGCTTCTATTGTCAAGATTTTCCAGCCCTGGGGGAAAGGCTTGGTTTCAAAGGAATCCACAAGCCTATGGTTCACCCATACAGGGCTTAAAGAAGCGAAAGAAAGTATGAAAGAAGAAGTGGCTGTATTTCTGACACACACACACGCACACACACAAACTGTAGGCCTCCACAATACCATGCATGCATACACACACTAAAGCACGCTTCACGGACAGTTACAACCCAACACATCAATAACAGTGCACTTGTGGCTAAGTGCTTTCACTGATTTTTATTTACACTGAACAGCTTTCAGCCATTTTTGTTTTCTCTCCAGCTTCGCTATCGTAACTAACCATTTCTAGGTAGACACATTTTGAGAACTAAGGCCGTCTGACCAATTTGTCTGTATCGTTGACTGACTAGTGTTGTTGTTGTTTTGGAGTGTGACAGTGGCCTCAGTTGACCCAGTCAGTCAGCCGGCCCCCAGCCGAAGCCCACAGCTGAGCTGAGCATAACTGAGTGGAGCTGGCACAGACAGACACAGACGGGGCCCCCTGACTCTGAGCATGTGGTGCAATATTCTTCTCACTCCTGCCCAGTGAGGTGAAGCCGAGCAGGGTAGAGTTGAGCCCTGTCTAGATTAGGACCATGGCAGGGTAGAGATGAGAAGATTGGACCAGCCACCATGGAAATGTTCCTCGCTTTACTCTGTCACAACTCCAAAAATGATAATTAACCTACAAATGGATGTGTTTGTTGTATATGTTTGGGGGATGGGGGGATTTTTTGTTCTAAGACGCAGTTTTGCACCTGAGGCCATTACAGGATCAGTTCCAGGAAATATTGCAGGTAAAGAAATGCTCTTTTTTTGGATATTAATATCATGATACATGGGGAGGAGAAGGGGAAGCTGAATAGTCAGTGCAGCAGCATCAGGCTGTATTGGAAGTCTGCCACTTTCGTTTTGTGCTGCTGAAATGTGTATTTGATAGCTTTCGCCTGGTGTTCTGACTGGCTGAGAGGGGTGTTTGGGCTCTGGGAGGCGTGGAGCCAACAGCCTCAAATCAGCTGCAGAATCTGTGTGGGGGTCAGACTGGGTGAGAGGCAGCTGTAGACGCCACAGACCAGCTCCAACCAGAGAGAGAGAGAGAGATGCACATGGGGAAAGTAGGCTTAAAGTTGAGTAGAGCAGAGATGTGGTATAGAAATGGTGAGCCAGCAGTGGGCAAATCGAGAGATGTGAAGGCAGTATGTTAACACTGGGAGAAGAGGTAGAGGTTTAGTGCTGATGGAGGCAGAGAAAGGATAGTATTGCACTAGGAGAGTAGAAATGTAGAAAGAAAGGGAGAGATGGCTTGGTGATGGAGGAGTAGTGTGGCAGTGTACTCTGACCTGGAGTGATGCTTGCATATTAAAATGCAGTGTAGCATATCCAGAGAGAAACACTAGATCGAATCCTAGTCATTTTGATTTTTCATTTATTTCCTTTTTTGATACAGTGACCTGATGTAATTTGTCTTCGTAGACCAAACGTGAGACCAAACGAAGTTGAAGGCTGAATTTTAGACCCAATGGGCGGGCTGTCACACAGGTATAATCACATATACAACACAATTCCTCCCTGTCGGAGTGGCTGTGGTTTAATCCAACTGTCAAGAAAATTTGAAATGTCCCCAAAAATAAATTCTGAAGTAGGTGTGCTTCTGTCAGAAACCTAGATAGACCCTAGCTACGTCAAAATGTTACCTAGCTCCATAGACAAAAAAACATTTCCCCCTCAAATGACAAATGAAAAACTGCAGGAATTGGGTAAAAAAAAAAAGATTTGCCGTTTCCATCGAGCCTTTCTAACTGGATACATCATACATTATACTTGGACAGAACCCCAGCCATTGTCTGTTCACCTAACTAACAATTAAACTAGAACAATGAGGTCGTAGTGAGTGTCATCAACCTATGTATGTCATCATCCTGCTGCCTGTCCTGAGGAATTAAGATGACAGGGGAAAACGAGGCAAACGGGCAGCTAAGTGGATCCTTCTCTCTTTGATCTAGGCGGGCTTTGATCTATTTCTGGTGGATGGTGGCGGTAGGAGTGGGGATTGGTGGGCGAGTGGCTAGATGAGCGTCATCAAAGCCACTGTAAACCATTGTTTGCGCTCGTCGTCTTCTGTACACGCCGTTGCCCTGCTCTCGGTCGTCCAGCTCCTCTCTGCAATTCTTCCCCTTTCTTATAGGCTTTTCTCTCCTCTCTACTCACCCTCTCCTCACTTGTCTCCTCCTTTCTTTACCACAACAAAGGCGTCCTCTGAGCCACAAGAGCTCTATTAGGTTCTCTCCTTTGTGGATAAATCACTTTAATGTCTCATTCAGCTGGTGGTTGTGGTCATAATAATATTCATCATCAGGGCCAAGATGGTGCTAAATAGTCCCCTATTTCACTTGGAGTGGGTTGATGAGGAGCAAGTTAAGATGAATTTATCCCTTTACAAGTAATGCTTCTAACTTTGTATGTTGTTTAGGCCTAATAATTAAAATGGCCACCCATTTATGAGCTGACCTCCTGTGTGCTGTCTCATCCCAAAGATCCTGTTTGATAAATATTTAAATTGCCAAGTGCAATAAAAAACAAGCTCTTAAAAACCCAATTTGTTTCCGTTTCCCAGCTTATGATAATATGGCAGATTTTGTTACACAGTTACAAACTTGATCATTATTGTCTACCCGGTGTCCTGCCCTGTCGCTGGGCTGTTTGCAGTTCCTTTATGGTGCTGTCTGTATCGGTGAATGGAAAGTCGGCGTGGGTGTGGGTAATGTGTATGTGTTTTAAGAGTGTGCATTCATGCTGTTTGTACCTGCGTGTGTCTGTGCGCGCGTTGCGCATGTGTGTGTGCGGGCGAACGCAGGCCTTTTGTGCTGAAAAAGGTGCTGATTAATAATGCAGGCTGTTTTGGATGAGGGAGCCGCGTGTTTCCCGGGGAAGCAACTTGTTCCTTTTATGAATATTTCATCACTGAAGCTAATGAATCCTGCCAGCCTAGGCCATCATAACCAACTAACAACCCCCCTGCTGGTCTGGTATAACGCACCGTGGCCCAGATCATCTCTAACCTGATTACTGTTGATGGACTGAGATTGCTGGCGAGTCAGCAATGCAGTGGGCTGACTAGGATGATTGTTGTCAGTTGGGCTCAGTATTGAAGACAGATGCTGACTACTGCAGAACAGGAACAGATGCCAAAGGTTTGCTCTGTCATGCGAAGTGTGTGTGTGTGTGGCACAGCTCCATTGCTTTGTCCTTCGTATCCCCCACCCGCTCTCTTTCTCTGTGTGTTTTAAGTGTGTGTGTGTGTGTGTCTTTTAGTGTGTGTTCTTGTTCCCTTCGCTCCCTGCTGGGACATGCTGATTCTGAGAAGGCGGTTGATGAAGACACAGCAGAGCTGTGCGTTACAGGATTTTCTCTGTGTCTTAAGAAGGATTTAATGCCAGGCCCGAGGAGAGGAGGATGAGAAGATAACTGTGGCTTGTGAGGTTTAAAGAAAGAGCCTAGGCCACATAGCCTGTGTGTACCACTACAGAATAGATGAGACCACGTCTCTCTAATGCGCAGGCATCACTGCTGGCCAAACAGAACAGGGACAATATCCCCACTATGATCTTTTTTTCTTAGACCCTTTTTCCTAGATTTTATTTCTTTACCTGGCACTTTTCTGTAATATGTACTAGTCATTGTAGGGATACTGGAATATGGTACATTCGAATATGGTACAGTTTGCTTGTTTGTTTGTGTCTCTCTGTGTGTGTGTGTGTGCGCGCGCACACACACGGGTGTTTGCACAGACCACGCAATGGTCCATATTTCTCTGCAAGCGCACTTTCATATGCCTTTATGAGCAAGACGCGCGCGAGGCAGGATGGTGGTCCTCCTCGTGAGTGCTTAGCCATGACTTAGCGGCTTAAGGAAGTCACACTTCCCTGGATGACTTCCATGTGCTCCAGAGCAGTCAGAAGGCCAGCACCACACTGCTAAACACAATCACCACCGCCACCACCACCGAGACTACGCTTAAACCCTCGCCCGATGCAGGCTGCCATAACCAACAACATGGTAAACGCACATCTTGTGCCTTTTGAAGTGACAGAGGCCTGTTAACCTATGCTCGACTGGCAGATGG
>OMKK01054690.1:0-14621 GCA_900302305.1 Polymixia japonica
ACAGACAGACAGACAGATAGACAGATAGATAGATAGATAGATAGATAGATAGATAGATAGATAGATAGATAGATAGATACAGTAGATAGATGATAGATGATAGATAGATGATAGATAGATGATAGATAGATAGATAGATAGATAGATAGATCATAGATAGATAGATAGATAGATAGATAGATAGATGATAGATAGATAGATAGATAGATAGATAGATAGATAGATAGATAGATAGATAGATAGATACAGTAGATAGATGATAGATGATAGATAGATGATAGATAGATGATAGATAGATAGATAGATAGATAGATAGATAGATAGATAGATAGATAGATAGATAGATAGATAGATGATAGATAGATAGATAGATAGATAGATAGATAGATGATAGATAGATAGATAGATAGATAGATAGATAGATAGATAGATAGATAGATAGATAGATAGATAGATAGATAGATAGATAGATAGATAGATAGATAGATAGATAGATAGATGATAGATAGATAGATAGATAGATAGATAGATAGATAGATAGAGCTATAGTGCCTGGGGTATGGACTATAATGCGTGCTCTGCATGTGATGGCTTTGCTGTTGAGGTCTGAGAGGTTTGGGACGGGGAGGCCAATGATTTTGGAGGCGTTGTGCGTGATGTTCCTATTGGAGACAGTTAACATGGTGAAGAAACAGGGGGAGCAGTAGAGTAGAACGGGTTGAATTCTACTTGTGCAGAGCAACAACAGGAGGTTGTTACAGTAATGGTCTCACGTCTCACAGTGTTGTGTGTGTCTCTGTAAAAGATCCACAACCACGACAATCCAAATCCCGTCAGATGCTGCAGCCTGCCAAGGTGAATGGTATCTGCCTCTGTGAAGAACTGAATCCAAAACCCCCCGTGGAGGCCACTGACAAGTATTGTACACACACACACACACACACACACACACACACACACACACACACAAATGTGTGCACTCACGTACACACACATCCATACCAGACTGGGCGGTATAATTTGCACTCCACCAATTGTTGTTAGTGGATGAGTCAGCTGAGAGCTTAGTGGTGGTCCTATATTGTTACTGTCCTGAGGCAGTATCCAGCTCCATCAATGATGCACATCTACCTGTGGGGCAACAGATCCTCTTCCATCACCAGCTACCTTCCTGGTCAATAAGGTCAACACACACAGACACATATAGCCACTCACACACACAGACACATGGACACACATACACACACGTTCTGCTTTATGTTAAAGTTTAAAGGTGATATATATGAGAGTTTGAACATTAATATAGCAGCAAATAACTATTTGCTATGTAAATATTTAGTGGAGTAACGGCGTCCTGAGCTAGTGGCTTAATGTTGTATACTATATAATGTAAATTCATATCTCATTGTCTTTAGATATCTAAACATCTATGTATACTTATGACATGTAATATTTAGCTTCTCAAATATATATGCTTCGATCATCAAAAATCCAGTCATTGACCTTGTCATGTCGCCTGGTGATTGACGTCTTATTGCAATAGCCGATCAATCAGACCCAAGCTCTTTTACTCTTTGCTTTTCCTCCAATGTAAAGTTTCTCCCTATAAGATCTCCTTTCAACATCGATGTCACATAATAATTGGATGGTGTAGCCGGTGGTAATCCCAAAACGTTAGTTGCCATTTAATTTTAACTACTAAACTAGATTAAAATTAGCAAATGGTGTCTGTTTATTTTCAGAGCTGAACTACACTGAGCTGAGCAGTTGACTGATCAGGTCATACAGAGTTTCAATGCTTCAGTTCAGCCCACATTTTCACAAATTTCTATGCTGCCAATTGGTTTAACTTTTATTGCTAATTTATAATTCAACCATTGGTTTAACTGCGACAAACAGTTGTGTGCTTGCTTCAGCTGCAGGCGATTTGAAATTCACCCATCTCACATAGACAATGAATGGAGTCAAGAAGAAAAGCAGCAAGTAAAGGATGGTGGCACTCCCACGCCCTCTATTCACCAACCGCCACTAGTACAAACGCGTCATTATATTGCTACTATACTAAGTCCAGTATCTGTCTCCATTTCAAGGGCCACTATATCTGTCTCACCACCAGAGGGCGCTCGAAGAGTGGCGGAACCTCACATGAACGTTAGTTGCACTGACCACACCCGTGCTGGACAGGTGAGAATTATTGTGTGTGTAAAGCGTGTGTGTTTGTGTTTGAGTGCAATTTTGCCAGCCATCTTAGCTCTCTGCGGACCTGTCCCTATAGGAGCTGTGCTACCTGTGCATGCAGCGAGCCCAGAAAAATGTCCCACTTTACCTGAAGGAGGAGATGATGGCAGAGGAGCACGCTCAGCAAATGCTCTTACTGTTCAGCGAACAACAGAGAGACATGCTGTACCTGCAGAAAGAACAGGTGTGTGTGTACGTGTCTGCTTGTGTTTGAGTGGGCGCGTGTTTATGATAACAAAACACGTGTCAGGTGTGTGTAGTATGTGATGCTCTTAGAGAGTATCTCTTCTTTTCAATGTGCATGATCATATAATGGTATGTGTGTGTCGGTGTGTGTTCCTGGGGCAGGCAAACAGGAGTGAGCAACGAGAGCGCTCCAAACAGGCGGCTGCATTCAACCTGGAAGTGTCAGAGGCTCTGAGAGAAGAGAAAGCTCACTGTCCTCAGTTCCATGTAAGCGAAACCAAAATGTTTAAGGGCAGAGGCACAAGTTCAAACTCCACTCAGTCTGGTGTTGCTTTTTGACATCCTTTAATAGTCGTTAATTCGATTTAAACTCTCCTCTTGGGGTGCTTGTGTTTAGAGTTCTTATATCTTCCCTGAGCGACCCTTCACCCCTGCCCTGAAGACTAAGCAGCGTCTCTACATGGACGAGCTGCAGACTCAGATAGCGTGTAGGAGGCATCACAGTGCCCAAGCCCAGCAGGAGCGTCTCCTCCTGGAGCGTCTACAGCAGGTCCAGCAAGCCCAGCAGTAAGTCTAGTAGAAGCCCACTGCTCAGTCATTCAGAAGATTTGCGTTGTTGCCCTGCGTGTAACCAGTGTGTGTGTTTTTTTAGGATTGCTTTGCAGAAGTCCCAGGAGTTTCAGCAGAAACAAGAGAAGGCTCAACACTATCAGAGGGCTCTGGACACACAGGCAAGAGAATACTTGAAAATGAATAAAAAAAATAAACAGATGTCCCATAGTCTGCATTTGAGATTTCTAAATGTTTTTCAAAGCTTCATAGCAAACAGTTATGGAGAATAGATTGTCATTATCTTACAGACGTGCAATTCTTTTCCACTGGAAAAATCTTGTGTGAAAAAGGCTTGTGATATATTTTCAGAAGGATAGAGAGCTTTTTTCCTTTTTGAGGATTCATTATTTCCCCATCTGTCCCATGTCATGATGCTGCTGAGGTCATGATGACCCCAACTTCAGCTTAAGTGAAAGGAGGAAGAGCCAGTTGATGTTCCAACATTTTTGTGCAGGTTGAGGCAGGGTGTAGAGCAAAGGTTGCAAAAGTTGTTACCACACATCCAGGGAGAAATCAGCTAGTCAAGGGGCACAGAGCAGGCAGGCTCCTATAGGCAATTCTCATGTGTTCTCACAAACCACGTCACATCCTGTACTGGAACTATTGACCCTAATCTACTTCATTACTGTTTTCATTAAGGTTGTAATCTGTCCTCCTGTTGTTTAGGTGGAGAACAGGAAGGGCACAGGCCTACCAGAGCACCAGCCAAACTCAGGGTTTGGTCGATGTGAGACACCCTCCACCATCGCTGAGAGTCGACAGAGGGCACAGAAGGTCGATTTTTTTAATGCCGTTAACTGTGTTTATCTTGCTTTTTAATAGAAGCTTTAAGATGTTACTGTCGTAATTGTGCTATTACCTTAAAACTCTCGCCCCCTTCTATTGTTGTATCAAGTAAAGGTATCACATTGAGTTTCATACATTTTGAGCCAGGTTTGCCAGTACATGCCTTCTACTTACTGTGGCCTACTGTATGTTTTAGTTATAGTAATGTGATGTTATTGTATACTGGCAGCTCTTCCAGGAACAACTGACGACTGCCACTCAGAAGAGAAAAGAAGAACTGTCCAAACGCCAGGCACAGCAGCAGAAAGAGAGCGAGATGCTCAACCGCAACCGCAGGGAGTGAGTAGAGAGTGAGAGGGGGAGCAAGACAAAGGACAGTGAATGGACATAAAAAACAACACATTGTGATAAATTCCACACCTGTCCAAAACAAATGGTTTCTGTGGGCTTTCTTTCTTTTTTTTTTTTTTTGTTCAATCTGTTTCCCAGGCTAATACTGGACCGCATCACTCGCTTTGAGAAGACGCGGAACCTGAGATCGTCGCTGGAGGACACATGGAGACGCAGCAGCAAGCTCAAAAACCAACGAGACGAGGAGGAGAAGAGGTTCCTCAGGTAAGATAGAGCTTTATTGATCCCCTTGGGGAAAAGGTTGTGCCATGTTGTGGCAGCAGTCATCAGAGAATCAACAAAGTAGGATGTAGCAGGTAAATGACTAACTAAATGAAAAGAAAAATACAACTTAGTAAGAGGTATTACAGTAAATAAACAAGTGGGTGGAGGTATGATCGTAATGAAAATGTACCTCTGGCCTCGAGTCTTATTTCCTCCCCTAACATCATCAACTCATCCATTTGTATCCGTTCATTGCTTGATTAATTCACCCGTCCATACTTCCGTCCTCTCCATGTGGCTAGATCTGGTGCTCATCTCCTGATCGATCAGTGTGAGCAGTTGAGGCACTGCTACCAGTGTAAGAGGAAGACCTCCAACCGCGGAGAAAGCAACATCTTTGACTCACGTCTCATGATCTGATGCTTGACCTTGCTGAGCCGTGCTGGAAGGTTAAACTTGTGAACACCTCAGGGTCTACGCCTGGCCTCCATCCGTAGAACTCACCGCTGGTGATTGCAGGGCTCCAGACTAACTTTTTCATTTAGGTGCACCAGCGCATAATTTAGGTGCACCCACATTTTTTCACTGTGCCTTTTGGAGCCACAATAATAAATTTTAAGCGTTACCTTTTTTGTCAGTTCCCATGCACATTGGTAATTTCTTAACACATTATGTAAATGATTGTAAACAGGAGGTTTAAAAAATAAACTTAAAAAGTGCTGATGTTTAAAGTGCTTGACAAACTCAAATAAATAAATAAATCAAACTCAAATAACCCAAACAAAACTGTGCGCTGCACCCGGGTCCTTACAGAATATCCCCCTCAGCTGGCCCATGCCCCTCAGACAGCCAACAAGCCACTACACAAGACTAGCATGAACAAGACTAGGTCAAAACCTACAGTAGTATATGGCTGGACCGTGTATGGTCAATGTTAGGGGTCGGTCAATCGATACCAAAAGTATCAGTACTACAGATACTATGTCTCATTTTGAAGATCGATTCTAATGTCAATAGGATCAATACCAAAAAAGAAAATGGATCTGTCTCTCTCTCTTTCTCACTATTTTATTTCATCAACAAATAGAGAAACTGTCTCTGCAAACTCTGTTCTGGTGTCATCTTCGCAACAATACAGTCAGAGTGTAGATCATGTCCCGTGCACGTGAACGCGCTTCTTAGTGCGTGCACTCTTTGCTTCTCTGCCGTGCTCACTGTCAAACAACACACCGTGGCGTGCTGCAAGAACGCTCCTCTTTAGTATTACTTAGTATTGGATCGAAAATAACAGTCACCTGGATGTTACCTGGAGAAATTCCTTTCGGGGCTAGGCAAGGGCCTCGCCTCTCGCTTAGGTCGGCTGTAAACATTCGGTAAAACAAAAACACTTACCTTATCTGGCTGCGGGCTAGTTCGCTTGGAAATCTGTTCCGCTGCCGTAGTTGCCATCTTTCCCTAGAGCCGCAAAGCTAGTCAGGCTAGCCTGTACACGGCTCTCACCTCCGACGTTGGGAATGGCCGAGCTGTCATAGCTGTGTCTAATGATGCTAGCAGTGCTAAAGCTAACAGTGCTAATGCAGACCCTGACTGCATCCTCGATGGGAGTCACTCCCTTGTCCGACTCCCAGTCTTCAACCATGGAGTAGGGCCCGTAAGCTACCACTGGGGGCTTAGCGGCCAGCGGAGCGCCCCACTCATGCTGTGCGTAGCCGAAGATGGGCGCCATCTTGGGGATGACAGAGGGTGTACTGGAGGGTGGTGGTGGCAGTAGTGGGGTGGCCATCCTGTCGGCGGCAGAGGCAAACAAGCCCGGCAGGTCGTTGAGCGGTTAGCGGTGGGCTGGCGGCGGGTCATCCTCCCTCCCTCATCGTACTCGTCCCAGGGTTTAGACCAAGCCATCTTATTCCCCACCATTAGCGCCGAGCTAGCAAGGAGAGGGCGGACAGATTCTGTAAAATTACGCCGCCGCTGGCAGGGCAGGAGTTGGCTCTTGAGACAGAAGAAGCAGGACTCATGGGAGTCCGCTGGAGGAAGGGACGAGGAGCAGGAAAGGCAGGACGTGCTAGGAGAAGAAGACATGTTGCTTTTCTGCAACACCGGATGGTGAACAATACTCACAGGTGATCCATACTCAAAGGTGGCTAAGTGAAAAAGGGAGACGAGCACTGCTTGCACTGGGGTTTTATAGGGGAGGGTGCTACCCCCCAATTGGGCGGTACACTTACGACATAGAACCAACATTTGTGGCATCGCCCACCCCTAGATGTGCGAAACTGTGGTCAAAAGCCTTGTCGCTAGAGGGCAGATGTCGTCATAATATAAGGATCATGTCCAACATATGTTGTGATTTTCTAAATACATTTCTCTCGTAATATTGTCTAAACTAGCACAGTACGGTATTTCCTCTTTCTAGTCCATTCTGATCTTCACTTCCTGCCCTGAATTTCGTGCGTCATCGGAATCACGTGACTGCAAACAGCGTATGGTGTAACTTCATCACTCAGTCAGTCAGTCAGTCAGTGACAGACATTTGCGTTTATAGGGCTGGCCCGTGACGCTACATACATACACACACAGACACCTGCTAAATGTCAGGCGCTCCGGTGCGACCAATGAAAATGTTTAGTCGCACTTTTTTTTCGTCTGTAAGATTTTTGGTCGCATGTGCGCCCTCTGGAGTCCTGGATTGGAAAAAATTGAAGGAAAGCATCTGTGAAGTGTACTTGGATATGCTGGTTTGCAGTGTGTGCTGTCCTCTGTGTTCATGTGACTCTCTCTTTTCCTAAACTCGCGCTGTTCGGAGTTCATGATTGTCCTCACTTTTTGTCAGAATTATTGGTTTGTGTTTAGCAGACATGATTATGTGTACGTATGTAACAATGCCATAGAGTAACTGGTAAATAAAATTATTTGGTGTATTTTCACTGCTCTTTCGCAGTTGTTCACCTCCACACAATGTTCTCATGCACAAAATAGAATTCCCTTTTGGGTATCAATAGACTATCTCTCCCTCTCCCTCTCTCTCTCACTCTCTCACGTACACACACACACCACTGAGAGAAAGATAATTATTATAATAAGGAGTACATCAGAGAGATAGAATAAAGAGCTGCAGAGAGCTGAGAGGTTCAGAAAGGATAATGGGAGATAAGAACAAATGAGAAGAATATTATACTTAGACTAGATTTTATTTTTAAATAGATGACTACGAGGGAGGATTTGAACATAAGCAAGCGCAGCGAGGAGAAACAGGAGGAGAACATGGGACAAGATAAAGATGAAAGAAAGAATGTAGACGTCAAGGTGGGAGGATGAGTTCATGCAGTGAGGACTTTATATAAATGATGAATGTTGTGTTGCAGGATCATGGCAATATTCTCCTGGTTTTAATCCCAGCGCTGTCAAACATCTTCTCCCATAATGAGCTCAGAGAGGCATTTTAGACGGTCGTTGTGCTGAAACAGATGCACTATAATGCTTCTGTTCCGTGTGTGTTTGTGAGTCTGTGTGTGTGCATGTGTGTAATTTTGTTGTTTCGTAATGTATGTGTGCAGTTGATTTATAGCATGCACATGTTGCATCCTGCCTTAACCCCTAATGACACAGGCACACACTATCTCAGGGAAGAAGATCCACCCTGAAACACGTCTACATACACGTGCGTTTACAGTGTGTACTCACATACAAATGCACACATACATTCACACATGTACACATGCAAGCACACATGCACACACACACACACACACCAGACATTTACAATCACCATAACCTCAACATGACAACATACAGCACATCCACACACACACACACACAATCCAATTTGATTAATAGACTGAGAGATTCACTCCATGTGTATTATTTATCTGTTGGACTTGCAGACTTACTGCAGGTGATAAATCATTATCTGTTACGATTCATGCTGCAATGACATAGCAGTTATAGGATTTGTTAGAAATGGCAAATGGAATTTTCCTTTTCCCAACCAGAAGACTTCAACTTCAAAACAAAAGGAGCCATAGTGTATATCACATAGACCTAAAGCATTTCATAATAATGGTGTGATGCTTAATTGAACACCCCCCCCTCCTCCTGAAGGTCAAACAGCTTGATGAGAATAGCTCCCTCGAAGCTGTTAGGGATTCACCGTCAGTTGTAGGACAGTATTTTTGACAACTGGGCCATTTCTATTCCTTCGCAGATTAAATAAAAATACTACGGGCCACACAGGCTCCCCTCATATATTGTCATAAATAAGCATTACTTGGTGAAAACATCTATCTGCAGTTTATACCAGCTTTGTCCAAAACTCTTGTGTACACACCAACCACCAGTGGAGGACGGCCAAACATAACAACTCCGGTTAAAGTCTCAGAGAGCCTGTCCTCCCTGGCTCTGCCTCTGGTCACTGGCCCCTGGGAGCTGGGAAATATGAGGGGCAGAGTGGGCGAGAGAGAAAAGAGATGGGCAGTGGGACAGCGGGTGAGAGAGAGAAAGAGAGATGTGGTAGGATAAAAGTAGAGGAGGAGTACCCAGGTGGATAGATAAACAGACTGTGACCTGTGAAGGGGGAGTGAGAGAAGGGCGTAAAAGGAAATCTAAAAGCAGGGCAGAGGAAAGGGATGGCTGTAAGGCAAGGAAGGATGGAAGGAAACAATAGAGGGGGTTGCCAAAAGAAGGAGGAGGCGATTTGGATCATTCACACGAACATAAGGGTCCACTTATTTCTGGGTCAGGTTTGGCTTCTCTGGAGGAAATCTGTGAAACTGTAAAAGAAGAAACAGTCATACTATTTGTGAAACCGCATACTCTCTTTGTCTCTGTCTGTCACGGGTCTCTGTCCCCTCTTTCTCTCGTTCTGTTGTCTCTCCCAGGCTAGCAGAGCTAATGGATATCCGTCCCTAATGTTACTGGCAGTCAGGCAGGCTGTGGTTGGCTTCTTGACTGATCACTACAGATCCAAATGCTTTACTACTGATCCAAATGTTCCCACCCTGCCTTCAGTACGCCATCTCACAAAGACCAAGATCATGATCCACACTAAACCAAAACACACCCTGAGGGTGGCAATGTCTGTTTACTTGACTAATCACCATCATAAGTAGATCATTAATGCACACTGACAGAAACTAAAGGGAATTGGCACACTTATGCTCAGCAGCTTGTATCTCGACCAAAAAACAAACTGTTCTATACTGAGTGGGTTTGGAATTAAACATTTTTTTACATTTATTTTGTATTACATGTATTATATTATACATTACCCTAAAGGGGTTTCCTGTCTGGGCAAGAGAAGGGAAAACGTGTAGTGGGGAAAACCAAACTTTTTAAAGGAACATACTGGCGCCTTATCAGGTTTTGTGTAAGTTCCTTCATCATACCTCAGTTTGTGGCTTTGTTGATGAGATTTCAAGGTTAAGTAGCTGTATTCAAAAGGTCCGTTATTGCTGACATCTTAGCAGCAATACCAGCAATAACCAGCAGCAACAATTAAAAATTAGAACGTGTTAGCAAACTCTACAGGGGGTTTTATGCGCGAAATCAAAGTTTACAGCTTGCAATTACAACTCGAACTATACTGTTCATGCTGTGCAACGGCATTCAAATGCTGTACTCAAAGGCATCTGCAACAAGGAGCCTTTGATCTCTGTACAAAGACAGTGGTGCAGTGCTGGAGTACAGCTCCTCGCTGACGACAACGTCTCCTGTTGGGGCAAGAGTGTCAAACAGAATGGGCAGAAGAAGCTACGAGCAGAAGATAAATATCTAAAGACAAACTCTATGCACGGAATAACGATGAACAAAAACGAAATCCAAACAACCAGTATGTATCTTCAACAGCAAGATCTGTCTTTGATTATTGTAATATTCAGCAGGTCTGGGATGAGCTGCAAGCTGTGTTTCCTGTGATGAAAATGGTCTGAGTGCAGGCCAGAGTTCAAAGACGGCCACGCCTGTTCTCTCAGTCCTTGAACACTGTTGTCTCCCACATGAACATGTGAGCGTTCACAGACGCACACAATCATGTTACTTACGTTCTTTACGTTTTGAAAACTCTCTAACAGAAATGTACTTCCACATTTCACTGGAACTCCACCTATCCCCTTCCTGTTCAGATCATGAGGCATACACGTTCATAACCTCTGTGGGTGCACACACACACACACACATACACACACACAGGAATTCAGCAGCGGTTGTGACTTGGAAGTTCTGCTGTTATGGACTTGAACAAAACGTTATACCGTCTTGAAGTTACAAATCCCCTGTCCTTATTTCTCTCCTCTCTCCTGTCCTCTGCATCTTCTCTCCTCTAATCTAGGCTTCTCTCCCTTGGAGAGAGAACACAGCCCATGACATAGTCACTGCTGTTCTCCTCTGTCTCCCCACTCCTCCGCACCGCCTCCTCTGTTCTCCTCTCGTTTTCCTCGGTCTTTTTCGTATCTCCATTAATCTCAATTTCCGCCCACACGTCTGTTTTTCACTGCTTCTCCTCGTCCTCGTTCCCTCTTCGTTTCCATGCTTCGCCGTCTCCTTCATCATTCCCGTTGCCTGTCCCCTGTGTTTTCGGCAGGTCAGGTTCCTGTCCGTCCCGTTACAGGCACACGTGTCTTCATTTATGAGCACAGCGCAACAGCTGCTCCAGGGAAACCATCTTGGCAGCAGCACAGGGAGGTCAACACGGATATGCCAACACTTGTGTGTTTTTGTGCGTGCGTATGTGTGTGCGTTGCTGTTAAATGTTCAGCAGAGTATGTCATCTCGGAGACTATTTCTCAAATTGATGGTTACTTCACAGTACCTTGCACTGCTGGGCCTGCAATCCCTACTTTACATAATGATTGCCATATGAGTCTAAGAATAAATGAAGCCTAAAGTGTCTTACAAAGTTTTGACTGCCTGGGTAGCAAACAGTTAGTCCACTGCCCATAATGTGGTAAATAAGAAGGCACACATATTTTCCTTTGTATTTAATATAAGTAGCAGACTAATTTTGCAAAGCAAAGAAATACTGATCGGTAAAACTACTTTCAGCAGTCCGGATAAAAACAAAATGCTTGTGCGCATGTGTGTTTGTTTGTGTGGAAGCATTTATGCATACCGTGTTTGTGCGTAATCGCCAGATTTCAGCTCTTCTTTCATGCCTGTTTATGGACAAACTATGCTTGATGGGTCAGAGAGAGAGCAGAGCAGAGCAAAGAGAGAGACAGAAACATAGAGAGAGAGAGAGAGAGAGAGAGAGAGAGAGAGAGAGAGAGAGACCTCAACTTAGGCCTGTGCCAACCACTATATGTGCACCCGTTAATATGTGCAATGTATGCTACTTCACAATAGTTCCCCCAGACATTCACCTTCATAACTATAACCATGGTTTCACAAATATTAGGGATATAGTGCACAAACACACACACACACGCCCATGCGCACACACATGCATGTTTTACCCACACGTGCATATGCAGTGTGAGTCATAGCTGCACGCAGACCATTTCTCATGTCAGCACCTGGTGATCAGCAGCAGACTGCATTCTCTCCTCACTCCTTCCTGTCCTGTGTTCCCTGGTGTTGAGTTATTATCCATTGCAATATTATCTCATAACATGATGCTATAGGGTAGAGCAGCAAGTCCTGCTTTGGTTGGCCCGGTGGGGTGGATATAGGTCCTGCTGTGCAGTGGTTTGACAGATAACAAAGCGAAGACTCGAGAGGCTTCACTGTTATCCATCTGTAAGTAGATTAGGATGAAGAAATTACTGCATTACCGATCACACTGCTACTCTGTGCTTGAGTGGAAACATCATGCTGTGTGCGCGTGTGTTTTGTGTGTGTAAAAGTGAATCAGTACAATGCTCCCTTCCACAGCAAAGCATAATTGCCTGCTGGTGATGAGTGGAGTCTTAATAGATGGGAACTGCTGGGAGTAAGAGATAAAGAAGAAGAGAGGGAGAGCGGTGGGGGAGATGGAGTTTATATTATTATGGAAAGTCTGCCAAAGTCAACAATCTGGGTAGTGTTTAGTTCATGTACTGTATGTGTTGCAGCCAGGTGGCAGCCGGGGGCATACTGCATGTGTGTGTGCTTGTGTGCATGTGAGAGCAGGTGTGTGTGTGTGTGTGTGTGTGTGCGTGTGTGTGCATGTGCGTGTGAGTGTGCGTGTAATGAGAGAGCAGCCAAGTGTCATCTAGAAGCAGGATCTCAGGCCAGATCCGGGATCAACCTTGGTAGACTGTAAACTTTCAGTAACGGTATGCAACACAATTCTTCGCTGATCTGCAGAGGAGCCAAACTGGAGACAGGCCATCTTCTGCTCCACTCATATTCACTATGTACGGTGTATGGAGACAAATATATATTGTCATCAGTGTGTTACAGTTATTGTACACACAATGAACAGAAGAAACCTTACAGGGCCCATATAGGAAGAAAGAAAATAGCTTACATAGAAAAATGTCGTTGATGCCGTGATATTAGCTGGCAGAACAAAATTGAAATAATTTTCCCACCGTCATAAAAACACGGGAAACCCCCTGGTCACAATGACGCAGAGGAGGTCTCCTTCCTGCTGTGAACACACCCCTTCCCCTGACACATACACACACACACGGAAGTTCTCATTAACCCCAACAAATTCCACACTTCCTGTTGGTCAATGATTGGCCCGTGGTTAAGGGGTTGCTATGGTAACAGTGTGTTTTGTGGGGATGAGGGTCTCTGGGTAGAGGAAAAAGGTCAGAAGACGACTACAGAGAGACGTCTGTCTGAGCAGACAAAGGAGAGGACCATACAGTAGACAACACAGGCTCGCTCTGAATCCTGCCAAAACAGCAGCTCAACACTGTCTATTTGTTCATGCTCATTGTCTCTGATGTTCTTTGTCAGCGTTAACGGAAAAATGTTATAGCTGCTAACACAATGGCATTATTTTCTTTCGGCAGTTTAGAAGTTTATTTCTGTTCTAATTCATTTTAACTGAATTTTATGAGGGGCCGTATAGGCTTATAAACTTTGCTCACACATATAAAACACACACATACATACATACTACTGTACTACTGTGTGTAGGGTTCATGTTAAGGATGACTGATTTCAGGAAGATCTGGTGTTAATTAAGGAATAGCACACACCAAGAGGGCCTATTTTATTTTGAACATTATTATTTATTAATAAAAACTATTTAAATTGGAGTGTGTCTATTACTTTCATATTGCCATACTTTGTGACCGTTTTATAAAAGCAATAGCTCACTTCAGGCCATGATATATGGTTATTATATCACAGCTAATGGACTGTTGGCTAACAACGCCCCTTAGCTGTGATATAATTCAGTTTGTTCGGATTCGTTCCCCTCCGGGAGTCCAGGAGATGTTGCTTATTTCAGACTCCCGAACCTTTTTGTGGAACTGTCTTTGGTCACCAACATCAGTTCATTGCAAACTCCATAGAGACGACATACTGTATGTGCAGGTGTTTCACTTGTATATGTGAGTGTTTCACTTGTATATGTGCAGGTGTTTCATATGCATGTATGTGAATACACAGTAGTATGTATGTACGTGTGAGTGTTTCACATGTATGTGTGTGTTTCACATATGAATATACTGTTTGTTTAAGGAGATAGATAACTCTGGTTCATACTCCAACATAGTAGATGGAGGTCATGCACCTTAATGCTGGTTGCCACTCGCCATAAAACAGAAAAAAGAAGAAGACATGAATGTACAAATGTTTCACTTATGTATGTGTAAGTGTTTCGCTCGTGTGTGTGTGTGTGAGTACACAGTAGTATGTATGTATGTGTGTGTGTGTTTCATATGTGTATGTGTGAGCAAAGTTTGAAATAAGGCCTACACGACCCCTGATAGATTTTGCAGGGTCCATTTAGTCTATCTACTCTTGTCAAATGGGAGCACTTTAGCTGTTGTAGAAAAAGCAATTGCAACAGTGTTATCTTCACTATTCATACAGTAGTATTGCTGTTTGCTGTTTGCAAAACAACTTAAGTCTGACTCTGGGGTTACAGTTCTCTCTCTCTCTCTCTCTCTCTCTCTCTCTCTCTCTCACACTCTCTCTCTCTCTCTTTCCTAATGGGCCTGTGTTGATGCACATTTTTATGGATTTTCTTCTGGCATCTAACGATCAGCTGAGCTGTCGCTAGCCTTTTCTCTGTCTCGCTTGGACTGTGA